>JBBHKE010002081.1:50205-141584 GCA_037447655.1 Zygnema cylindricum | reverse complement strand
AGTGCTCTTTGCCAGGAAGGAGATGGAAGATTACCGCAATGCTAGCTTTGGTTGTTACCTTTGTAAGCTAGTTAGAGAAGGTATATAGTCTGCAGATTACTACTGCAGAAATTAATCTTTTTGAGTAAGAGATTGAAAGAGAGAAATATGAGATGATGTAAAAAGGCTTTGGCCAAAAACACATATAAACCTTTTTGGCTGAATTTTCTTTTTATCTATGAGCTTCCGCTGTGTATGAAATCAGTGTATCTTTGTGAATTCTCTGTGATTTAATTTTGTGATTATTTATTTCAAAGATCCTACAATCTCAACTGAGACTAAAGCTGAGTTCTTCAACTACTCTCTAATCTGAATGTACACTAAATGTAATGATGTGAAATTCTCAATGAAGTATTCACCCTTGTGTTCTCATTAAAATTAGTGTTTAACAAAGTGATGTCTTCTAAAATATTTTTCTATTAGCCTTAATAAACATAGGTGTTTAACAAAGTGTTGCCTTCTAAAAGATTTTTCTATGAGCCTTAATAAAAAGCTTGCTGTGGATATGCCCATTTATCCCCTTCTCAATGCACTTGTGATGAAATGCATAATGGAGTGGTGAGATGTGGTCCAATAAATAAATGGCATGTGTCTTTGTGTTCCTTGTGAGTGCAGTAAGGACGATCGGGTTTCGCTCGGGTTTCGCTTGGGTTTCGTCTCCCTGTTACAAGATCCTGTCGGAAATCGTTACTGTCACGGATTTGTACCAAAGGTCGCAAAGGTCAAAATTTTACATAACCGAAACCGACCATTTTTTTTTTCAAAATCTGAGTAACCGACGCCCGACCCTGACCGTTTTTTTTTTTTCAAAATCTGAGTATTTGACGCCCGACCGGGTTATGTCACGCTCCAAAAAATTTAACCGTTAACCGACCGGCGTTTACAAAAATAAAAGTTAACCGAAACTCGATTTCTCGCAACTCACCGTGCCCGCCCGTTACAAGAAAAGTACAAAATTAATTAATGTACGACGTATGAATAAGCCAACAATTATGATTTGTCACGTTCCCTAAGATTTGCGAAGTGAATAGTGTTACTACCGTGTCAGATTTGCGACGCTAATCATGATGTCACGTACTTCCACGATACCAAAGAGTACCGTGTTAGATTTGCGACGCTAATCATGATGTCACGTATTTCCACGATACCAAAGAGTACAAAGTACAATAATGTTGGATTGTATGGACAGTAAAAAAATTTCTTTTTTTTTTGGTTTTTTGGTAAACCGACCGTAACCGACCATTTTTTTTTTTGGTGAATCAACCACCGCAACCGTCCGGCCCCCAAAATTTGACAACCGAATCCGTTCCGGATCTGGTGCGGGCGGTCGGTTAACGGTCGGTCGCGGTTTTTTGTTGACCGTTTGCGATCTCTGATTGGTACTGTAATCCCGATTTCAATATCGTCTTGGTTAAATATCGGGTCACTAAAAGTATCGCCGGCGCCAACATATCGTTGATGGTGTCGGCGTCGTAAATTGCCTCGAATCGAGTATCTGGGCGAAAATTGGTAGCGCACGAAGTCGTTTTTTCAACACTCCTACTCAAGTTCAGTGCGGTACCGGTTGTACTCTAGTGTACTATATATTCCGAACGCGAAATTTTCGTTTTACTCTCGCCAAAGGACTGTAGGATCTTAAGCAAAAGATATTTACTCAAATAGATTCACAAATCTTAAATCATTACACAGAGGAAGCTTATAAAAGACAAGAGGAATATTCAACTAAAAAGATTTATAAGTGTTCTTGGCCGAAGCCTCTTTATTTCATATCTCTTCTCACTTCTCTCTCTGCTCTCTCTTCTTTAAATAATCTCTTACTCCAAGATTAATCATCTAAGATAGATTAATTAATTCATTCAATCATTCAATATACTCTACAACGTACACTGGTGCCTATGAACTCGCTACTCTGCACTAGTAGACAACAAGGTAAGACAAGCAAGACTTAGTGTAGCGACGAAGTCTTTCCCTAGCTAACTGTCGCACACTGCAATGAAAGTTCCACGAAGGAAGGCGCACGCACTTTCTTCCTTCGAAATGACTAACTCCAAAAGTTGACTTAACACATGTCGCTTCACGAACACACCTGCACGCAAAATCAAACACCTGCGCACGCAAACAAAAGTCACGCAAAACGAAATAGTTAATTTCGTTCGCGGTTATCAAAAGTACCGCCACGAAACGACGTCGTACATTTTGTATGATGACGTGACACTTCACGTCCAACAAATAAATGTTGGTATGACGCTTTGCGAAATGCCGCGAAACGACAATATCCCAACAAGGACTTTGTCACGTTGTCCTTTTTCGTCGTAAGATTGTAACATTTTAACAAAACGATTCTTGTGAAATATCATGAAAGTCGGTGTCGGAAATCGCTTGCTAAAGAAGGGCGATCTTTACCACACACAACCAGAGCTGATTGAAGTACATCGTTAATCGTTATTAGTGTTAAAAGTTATTTTGGCCACTTAAAACAACTTGTTTTCGGGTAGACCTGTCGGATTGTCAATTGGTTTGCTGCTATTGAAAAGCCGAGAGTCTCACCTTCTTATTGATGGTCTCCTATTGACAATCCGACAAGTGTGCACGGATAAACGGTGTTTAAAGTGGCGAAAAGAACTTCAACACTAATAACGATTAGCGGTGTAGCAATGGAAGGTTCCGTTAAAAATTGAAAAGGGGTATGCTACAAAAAAAAAAGGTATGTTACCAAAAAATTGAAAGGCAACGACAATATTTGAGACAAAAGGTCTCTATTAAGCGGATACGCATGATGTAATAAAAACATCTTCGGATTCACACCACTCTAGATCAGGTATATTGATAATGTTACCTTATATTGCCACAGTGGAATTTCACTGAATTTGAGAAGGATCGTTCGAGTTTGTAACTTGAGGCGCTACCAAAATCGGAGTACCGATTCAGTATCACATATGCTACACGAGACATTGTAGGGGGACACATAACTGTAGTTTGGGTAATTGGCAGATCGACGACACATCACATCATCCAGAGCTAGCCTATTATCCATGTTGCATGAAGAAGTTGGAATGAATTCGCTAAATAGGAAATAATGCCATCTCTATGTAGGAAATCACTGTTGGATAGGGTGTGGGGATATAAAAAATCAAGGAGTAGGTGGGAGATATTGGTCACACAAACTCATATTTCAGCAAGAAGACCATATAGGTTGCATTGGCCTACAACGCCCGCATGAAACCCCCAAAAAACAATGAAAATGCGCATGGAAAAAATGCACTGCTTAAAACATGCGTTGACCGGCTTTGACTTAATAAATAAAATAGAGAAACAAAATTTACGAAAATTTCAAAAACTAGAAAAATAATGCATTTTCGTAAAAAAGTTAGAAAAAGTATGAGTGAAATTTCTATGAATAAGACATTTTCACCAAATTTATGTGCAACCACCTGATTATTAGAGTTGTGGAGTTATAAACAATTCCCTTTGGGGCTCAAAACAGATTGCTAACTAACCTCTTACTGCACATTTACTACAAAAGCTAAAATCATTTGCCAATGTGTTTTAGTGTTGATCATTCCTACTATGAATCTATTCCATTATTAATATTCTAACCCCCAGTAATTTGTTATTAGAAACTCTCTTATGCTGCTCGATTTCTCTCCAAAAGTGTGGCTACGGAGGTCACACTCCGTCAACCCTCAATCCAATTTTTAGAAATTTTAGAACGGTCTCAAATACATGGGGTGCATTTCCCGTGTTGAATACACATGATTTCAATCCCTTGCGCTAATAGCTAACAGCAATGATATAGCGTGGTATTAACTGTCAACTATCAAACAATGTACATGGGGAAAAACGAGTTATCTAACAAAAGAAGTATTTTGTCTATAAATATAAAACCCCACATGGAACTTAAAAGAAATAAGGCTTAGTATTCTCCTTTGATGATTCCTACCATCTCGGCATACCAATCGTATCGACAAAGTCTTGTTTTCTCATCCCACCACCAAATATTTTGTCGTTTATACCTATTTACTTTCTTGTCTTTCCCTCCTATCCAGTTATTATGGAGTGTTGCACATCCCATTTGAATACAAACTTCTATTGGTTTGCGCCAAAATCCAAAAAGATTTCCATTTGGGTGTACAGTTCGATTCAAGAAAATTACTCGTAAACCATTCCACAAACACTCGTCATCTCCTGATAAAAATTCCATTTTTTCCCCACATAAAACCCAATAGAAACTTGGCTGTTCCGTTTGGTGCTCATGTTCCATAGCTCTTTTAACAATCGCTTCAAATGCTTGGATAACCAACGGTTCAGATCTTGCGAGATAAAAACCTGAATTTATCTTACCTCTATTTGCCGGCGTAATTTCATCTTCTTGATCACTTTGAACAGGAAATGTACCTGCTCCCATGTTGTAAATTTCCGTAATCGGATCTCGAAACCAAGCAATGTCGACATCCGACCAGAAAACATGATATCCCAATTTTAAAATACGCAAGACAATACGGGATTTTAATTTCGTAACAGAACGAAAACAACTAGACCCAAATGAGCATTTTGCCTCTAGTTCTTTTTTTTTGCCCTCTTCTTCATTGTTTTCTCTCCTCTTTACCTCCATATGTTCAAGATACACTGGCAAACCTTGAACGGAAGCAAAATCGTATAAATCCTCATCAAGGGCAGCTATTAGAGGATCTCTTAAACCTAATCTTCGAAGAGTACAAACGAAATTCATTAACATATCGGAATATCCACCGGAAACCGCGACCAACGTCACAATTTTTCGGCTATCAACCATTATTGGAAGAAGTTCCTCCAAAGTCAAACCTTCTAGGGGAAAAGCTGCCTTAATCAAACTTTGTGTTGTGAGGTAAGGTTTTGGGGAAATAGCGTTACAAAACCATTTTTGTCTTTCTAGATCCTTAACTGTCCAGCTTTTGGGGAGGAGGAAACCGAGGAATCAAATTCGAGGGAAGAAAGTTTTAAGTTACATGTACAATTCAATTCTGTAAGACATATCCCTCCACCATCTGCATAGAAGAAACACACATTTAGTTAGCTAATAGATCGTCAAACATTTTCAAATATTGTTGTTGTACTCCATTTTATGATGTTAGTTTGTTTTCCTTTGTCGGTGTTTTCATCATTCTTTTGGAGTATAAAAAAAGCATAAGCTTCAACGCCTATAGAAAATAAAATGGACAAAGCCACAGAGGAAAATACGCGAAAAAGTGAATCTTTTTTTTCCTACTAACCAAAGCGTCCACAAAAAAAAAAACATAAAATTCGAAATATTTGCATCACTTAACGTGAAATGAATAAAATTACTGGTATTCTCAGACATTCCTTTAATTATTTTCTTTATGTTGACATTTAAAAACAAAAATCTCACCGTTTTGGCAAGGCTTTGAAATCCACGGCTTCCTTGTAGGGCACCCTTTCTCAACGACTTCCTCCAAATTTTCTACCTCTTCCAAACCCTCAAACGTCTCTTTCTCCTCCCTCCTTTGTACATGTGCTCTCACCAAAGCAAAATTTTTCTTTTTATTTATAACCCAACTCTCTTCTTCCTCTCCTTTCTCTCCGTCCCACGACTTCAAATGTCGAGTAGACGCACAAGTGACAGCTTTCCCACCATCAATTACCTCTCTTTTTGTCGTTATTAGGGTTGCATGAGCGAGCCACGTGTCAAGCTCAGATCTTCCAGGGGGAAATGGCGGCATTTTTCCATCGTACAAAATTTTACGATTGTCTCAAAGCCAAGCTCCGGCGCCACCAGCTGTCTCCTAGCAACCAAAAACTGACACATGGCGACTTAAATGGCGATCTGAGAAACGGAAATCGTCTCCTGATGAAGGACGTTCGGAAAGGACAGGTGGCATATGGTCAATACTATACCGTGGCCACGTCAGCAAAAATCCGTTATCTGAAAACTTTTCGGAAGCTTCATCCACAAGTACTTTGAGCGATGTTTGGTTTATGATTGCCAAGTCAGCATTTATCACCATGGAAAATGCTGACGTGACCGAGAGAGCTCGGGCGATGGTGGAGTGGAAGAGGGGAGATCCACGGCCGTTGAAAAATCCGGGTTCAAAAACAAAATCAAGCTGGAAATCTTGATGAACATTGTCCGGAAATTGGGATTTAAGACTGAAAAAAGATGAATGGTTTCCCAAGAGGAAAATTTGAGGAGGAGGATCGAAACGGAGGAGCGAGATAATTGTTCTATGTTGAAGTTCTGTATGTGGCGGTCCGTTTTCAGTTAGCGGCGGAATGAGAAAAACGGAAAGAGAGTTGGAGAAGGTTTCGTAGGAAAAAGGTTTTTCAAACTTATCACCATTTTCAGTTAAACAAAAGGAATGCTGGGAATTAAGAAGGAAGATGAACAAAGGGAGGAGAAGAATCGAAGTTTTAGAGACAGCTGCCATGGTGAAGACTTTCGATCAATACGTTTGTGAAGTTTTTATTTCAAATTTCGTTTTTTAATTTGTTGTTTTTTTCCCTTCTTTCTTTCTTCCTTTGCTCTTGTTCAGTTTTTGGGAAAAAAAAATCGAAAATATTTTGAGTTAGCACATTTAGTTAACGTGAACTAAAACTGACATGTTTTTTTTTTTTTTTGACGAATTAATTGGCTTAGAAAAACAAAATTTCAACCAAAACGCAATGGATTTGCAGGTGCACAAATACATCTCGGTTTAGGTTCAAGCTTTTGTGATTTGTGAATTTTCAGTGAGCACAGCGCGCCAAAATGATCAGAAATTGCCAGCAATATCTTCGTCGTTGTCGAAATACCAAAAAAATGTGCACAAATGGCATTTGCTGACTGGTTCGTAAACATGAGATTCTGCCCGGATAAAACGTCTGCAATCTTGTCGGTGCCGACATGTTTAACAACTTTCCGACAACGACAAGGTCGTCATCACCGACACAGTCATGGACGTATTATGCGCAGAATCTGAATTACACCAAATCCCGCTACTATTTTTGGTTAACTAAAGATTCTGTCCGGCAAAAAAGGTTAACATTCCTGTCCACAAATTTTGGTTACAATAATCTGATATGCGTGAAGTGCCATTAAATACATAACAAATTTTGCCCGAAAAAGTCTGCGAACTTGTCGCTGCCGACGCCTTTGTCGGTGCAGGTATGTCGCAAAATTTGTTCGCACAGAGAACGTTGATATCGCGTGATACGATTTTCCTAGTGTAAGTCAATGACAATGTCGATGTCGATGTAGTGACGCTGGGTTGTAGATTGTGTGGTTCAACTTGGTGACGCGTCACGACACGCTTTGTTTCGCCACGCTTCTATTTTGCAATAAGTGTACACGGTAGTTTTTAGTGTTAGTACGATATTGTTTTTGCATTTCTTCTGGTTATACTACGGTACACAATGAATCGCTTATAGTGTTAACAACACCATATCGGCGCCCCTATATTTTAACCCTTGACCTTTAAATAGAAACAATAATACTATTTTTTTCTCTAACTTAATGCAGGTATGGCTTAATTAACGTCATTGACTATAATTTGGCGGGTTTTTTAGTGTAGTGTACGAAATTACCAATCCGTACTAAGTTAATAAAATCTGGTGAAACTTATGGTTACACATTCTTGGTGTCTGCTTCAAACTGTTAGGATTAAGTACTGAGCACTCACTTAGCGACGAGGCATTCTCGTAGCTAAAGT
The DNA here is from genome assembly GCA_037447655.1 of Zygnema cylindricum. NCBI lineage: Eukaryota > Viridiplantae > Streptophyta > Zygnematophyceae > Zygnematales > Zygnemataceae > Zygnema > Zygnema cylindricum. Next base: position 133,863 of record JBBHKE010002081.1, on the reverse strand, counting down.
AGCGACGACCAGCGACTAAGTAGTTTCGTCGCTAGATATTTGAAGTGACGTAGAAGTTGCTTGTTCGTTTCACGTGAGTTCTAGCCGTACTATAGAAGTGACGTGGAAATTATTTGGTCGCTTCGGTTCACTTAAGTTCTAGTCGTACCGTGTAGTCCAAGTCGGTTGGTAGTTGACTTTCATTGTTGGTCAACTAACTTAGGACGACTACTTTTTTGTCAGCCGTATACTTCGCCACGCGTTTTTAGTCGTGTGCATATATATTTGTTGAGACTTCGTGGTAGAGTTATCTTTTTGGAGGCGTAGATTATTATGGAGGCGTAGATTATTATGGAGGCGTAGAAAGATCAACAGCTAAAGGAGATTTGTACTTTGGTTGTATTTAATACATTGAACTTTGGAGGAACACTTTCTTTGTTGTGTATACATTGTTTGATTCGCTATCTTTCACAAACCATACAATTTTTTTGTTTCTATGTCCATATGTTGGATGTGCATTCTTTTCGCCGCCGCCATTGCAATAATTGCATGCAATGAGTCGAACTTGACCACACAAGCTACGGTCTCTGAATAGGCAATGCCTTCTTTGTGCTGGAAAACTTTACATACTAACCTTGCTTTATCCTTAAGAAATTTCTCTGAGGCTCTGGTCTTAGTCTTGAATACCCATTTTGAGTCTATTTCCTTCTTATCTTTTGGCAAGTCAAATTCCTCGAAACACCCATTAGCTTTTACAGAATTAAATTCTTTTATGAACGCAAGATTCCACTTCTCCTCCCATCCGTCCAAATCTCGAGCCTCTTGATATGATTGAGGATCGGTCAGACGATTCTCTGTAATTGTCTTTCATAAAAGGAAGGATTCCACCTTTTTCTCTCTAATTTTAGAAATTGCCCTTTGGTAACCGGTTTGTTTTTTGTATGTCTGCCCTAGTGAGAACCAATCTGGTGCCTTCCCTTTAGTTGTTCTCTTACTCCTCCGTACGTCCCCCACAAAATCCTTGTCTAAATCACTACTCTCAAGCTTGTCATCGTCCTTCTTCTCCAAAGGCGTCTCTTCTAATGTCACGTTATTGGTGCGTGTGGGCGATTCACCAATGACCTTCCGTCTTTTTGGTCCGTTGTCGGTAGGCTTAGGCGTCAAAACTTTTTCAAGAGTCTTCTCTATAAATCGCACCTTTTTCTTTGACCCTTCCTCTATCAAGACGTTTTCCTCCTCGTCTACTAGGAACTCTTCATAGTGACTATTCTCCGTATAATGATAAGCCCATTTGGACATATGAGCTCCTTTTACGATCCATTCCAAATTTTCGTTGAAATCCACATTTCTATAGTGTCGAAACTTTTAGTAACCGGGTTGTCAATCTGATGTTGTATTGAGTTCTCACTATACTCCACAATTTATCCTTCCCATGACCGTGCCGCAAACTTCCCATCTCGATTTTTTTCCTCTACATACCCTGGAGCCTCACATCCTGAAATCCTTAAGTGTTTAACTGTAGGCATCTTTCCACTACAAAGTTCCTCCGGTGTATTGTTGCCCAAAGTAGAGTTGATTCTCTGGTTGGTAACATTATTGACCGCTCTATCTAGTTCCCCCCAAAGACGATGGGTGAGTTTCGTCATACGGAGCATAGCCCGCACCATCTCTTGTAATGTCCGATTCTTCCGCTATGTGATTCCATTAAATTATTGGAAATAAGGAGCCGTGAACTGCTGCTTAATCCTTGTCTCCTTACAATATTATGCAAAGACAAGAAATTCACCTCCGCGATTCGACCGTACAACCTTTACCAACTTTATAATTTCCCTTAGCTTTTAACGGATATACCCATGTCTTCCTACTTAAATCATCAACTACCACCATAATGTGTGTGAGGTGGTTTAGTATGGCTCCGGAGGTACTTCTCAGCAAGACGAAGAGGATGGAGGGAGGAGCCTCGCTCACAGGGGCACAGGGACACACCTACAAACACAGCCAACTAAGGGAAACCGTCAGGGTGAGGAGAATCTCTTGCTTTCCTAAAATTTCCACCTCTTTTCGCTCTTCTCCTCTCCTACTCAATTTATTCTCCCAAGTCGATTTCTCGCTGATTTCCCACTCTTACCTTTTCTGTCTCAACGCTCATTTTACTCTGTTTTGCAGAGATTCTACGACTTTGAGTCTACCTCCTACCCGTTGATGCCCGTTGGAAATAGTGATCAACTTGGGAAGTCTTTCACCTGTGGATAAAATTGTTTTGTAATAATGGGCCTTACTACCCTTTGATTGACTTTCTGCTTCCTCAAGTTTTCAGTTGAATGAACTGAACCATTTTCTAGCTGATGTTGCTCTCCTTGAGTTTGATTTGACTTTTACGTATACATTATCTAGAGGAAGGGCAAATAGGGTTGTAGATTGAAGGGCTAATGCCTAAGCAATTAGTTTTCATTTATTCTGTTCTGATCGAATCAGTACAATATTGAAATAGTTTCTTTATTTTGTAGATATACAATTATTTTTTCTAGGTTGTTGTATTTCCAATTTTTTGAAATAAATGTCAGACGATTGCTGCAAAACAACTTAATTTTTTCCCCCACTTCCGTAAAAAAATTAAAAGTGTCGTGTGTCTGTACAAATACCTTAATTCAGGAAAAGAATGTGAATTGTTGTTTTTTTTTGGACCTAATCGGTGTTAGGATTTAATACTGAGACCTCATTTAGCGACGAGACATTCTTGTAGTGAAAGCAACGACGAAGTAGTTTTGTCGCTAGATATTTGAAGTGACTTGGAAATTGTTTGGTCGTTTCGTTTCGTTTCACGTAAGTTTGAGTCGTACTACAGAAGTGACGTGGAAATATTTTGGTCATTTTGGGTCACGTAATTACCAGTCGTACCGTGTGGTTCAAGTTGGTTCACGGTGGACTTTTCTAGTCGAATCCTGTAGTTCAAGTCGGTTCGCACTTGTCGGTCGTTTGTTTCACCACGTTAGTTAATTGGAGGTGTAGAAGTAACAACAAGCTTTTGTACTTCACGTTACATTTTAATATGTTGGAGTTTTGGAGGAACATATCCTTTGTGCTGTGTGTGTTTATCTGGCTTGCTTTGTTTCTTTCAATTGGTATCGGAGCGGGTTACTAGCAACTCATGCCGGTAAATCCCCGGCGGAACCTAGTGGAGGAGTTACAAGAACACAGTATGATGAGTATGACGAATGGGGGGAGAAAAATGTAAAGATGGATGAGGAAATGTTTGAACGCTTTCAGAAGTTTCTCAAAACACAAGGATATGGCGATGATGGAGGAGAAAGTGGAGATTCTCTAAAATAGAAAAAAGGGGAAATTTATACATTATGAGGAAGTGAAGAAGAGCGAAGATGATGATCTTAAAATGTTTAATAAGACTATCGTCTTCACAAGGTCTAACTATGCGATTTGGAAGCGATACATTCGAAGAGCATTCACACCGAAAAAACTTTGGGACATCCTGATCGGAGAAGAGACTTGACCGGATCCTTCCGTGGATCCAGTCGGAGCAAAGAAGTGGGACAAGAAAGATATGGCGGCCTCCACCGCACTAATACAAAGTTGTGCTAGTTCAATACATGAATATCTTATAAACTTATGATAGGGCCTTTGATTGTTGGAACGCCTTGCAAAATGCGTTCGAAAAGGGATTTGAGGCAAATGAAAATTATCTATTTGAGGAGTATATTGGCTTTAGAATGAAGGATAATGAGTCAATTGATGATGGAGTTAAAAGGTTCAATGTTATTATATAACAACTTAATTCACTATCAAGAGGAGGATAACGGTAGAGCTTACATCTTTAGGGGATCTAGGGGGAGAGGAGGTGGACCTCGTGGACGAGGAGGCAGGTCAGAAGGCCCAGGGAGAGGATCATATCAACGTGATACCTCTCAGATGACATGTTACAATTGTAACGAGATTGGGCATGGTTCCTTTGAGTGCCCAGACAAAAGTGAACAATGTGAACAATGTAACATCTGTCAGCAATGGGGACACACTAGACACGGCTGTTACCAAACAAGGGAAACAGTCGCAGAGGGAGACAATTTAGAGGTGGAGGAAGTGGTTCATCAGGGAGAGGGGATTTTGTTGGGGATGGGCCAATGGGACAGGATAAAGAATTCTTCATTTCACTTGTGGAGGAATCAAAGAAAAAAAAGGACGTTCTATTTCACACACGAGGTAAGAAAAGGTAAGGGAAATTTAACAACCGGATCATAGACTCAGTGCTACACACCACATGTGCACGGATCCAAGACTGTTCACTGATATTAGAAAACCGACTGTACCGACATCCATTATAGTGGCTAACGGTTCAATGATGGTTACTGATACAGTAAAAACAATACAGTTGGATCTACCGACCCAGGATACGAAAGGGATTACAAGAGCCAATAGAGTACGTTTTAACAATGTGCTTTATAATCCAAGAGGATGCAACAATCTCTTAAGCGTCCCACAACTTCAAAAGAAAGCTGGAAGAGTGACATATATGGAAGGAGGCAGAATTATTTTAAGTAGTAAAACTTGACCGTTTGCAGAGGGCATCGTAACTGAAAATATGCAAAGTAGGCTAATTTGGAGAAACCAAAAAATAGAATAGCGGATGAAGAAGGGCACCTTCATTCGGTAGAGGTGAACAAGGATGATCTGACGTTGTGGCATCATCAAATGTGTCACACCTCAAAGAGTAATATCAAGGAGATGATTTGGCATGGTGTCGTTTGAGGACTTGACGTGGCGACAGGAGAGAGGGTTATCGGATGTGTAGGATGCACAAAAGGGAAGCATAAAAGGAAGCCTCATCCAGTGAAAGATCTTCGATTAAAGGCGAATACCCCTTTGGACCTAGTCCATGTAGATCTGTGTGGGGACATACATCTAGAAACCATTGGAAAAAATAAATACATCATGGTGAAAGTAGATGATTTCAGCAGGAAGACACGAGTGTATCTTTTAAAAGCAAAGTCGGAGGCATTAGAAACATTTAAAGAATTTGTGGTTATGGCTGAGAGGGAAAGTGGGAGGCAGGTAAAGGCAGTACGATCGGACCGTGGAGGTGAATTTTTTGCCTTTGCTGAATGTTGTAAAGAGACAAGGATTAAGCAGCAATTCACGGCTCGGTATTCCCCACAATCGAATGGAATCGCAAAGAGGAAGAATCGGACATTGCAACAGTTGGTGCGGGCCATGCTCCATACAACGAAACTCACACATCGTCTTCGGGGAGAAGAAATAAAGGCGGCTAATCATGTTACCAATCGGAGAATCAACTCGGCTTTGGGCAACAAAACACCGGAGGAACTTTGGAGTGGACAAATGCGTACGGTAAAACACTTAAGGATTTGGGGATGTGAGGCTATGGGATACGTAGATGAAAGAAATCGGGAGGGGAAGTTTGTGACACGGTCATGGGAAGGATACTTTGTGGGGTATAGTGAATCTCAATGCAGTATCAGATTTTTAACCCTGTTATTAGAAGGATCTGAGAGTCTAGAAATGTGGAGTTTAATGAAAATTTGGAATGGATGGTGAAAGGAGCTAATGAGTCCAAGCGGGCTCAAGATTACGAAGAGGAGAGTCATTATGAGAAATTTACGAGAGAGGAGGAGGAAGAGGAAGAAGTTTTGATGGAGGTAGGGGCAAAGAAAAACGTGCAATCGGTAGTGAAAACTTTAGAGAAAGTTTTGACACCTAAAATCACTCGTAACAAATCACACGAAGATAAGGTCATCACAAAATCACGTACTCGCACTAACAACGTGACATCGCAAGAGACACCACTGGAGATGGAGGATGATGATAAGATTCACAAAAGTGATTCGGATAAAAAAATTGTAGAGGATGTACGGAGAAATAAGAGATCAACAAAAGCGAAAACACCGGAAAGATTTTCACCAAGACGATCATACAAAAAGCAAACCAGTTACCAGAAGGAAATTTCCGAAATTAGAGAAGGAAGGGAGGATTCATTCCTCTTATGAAAGGCAATTACAGAAAATCGTCCGACCGATCCTCAATCCTATCAAGAGGCTCGAGACTTGGACGGGTGGGAGGAGAAGAGGAAACCAACGTTCATAAAAGAGTTTAATTCTGTGAAAGCAAATGGGTGTTTTGAAAAAGTAGACTTATCGATTGGTAAGAAGGCGATACACTCAAAGTGGGTATTTAAAACAAAGACGGAAGCCTCGGGAGAAATTCTTAAGTATAAGGCATGGTTAGTATGTAAGGGCTTCCAGCAGAAGAAAGGTATTGACTATTCGGAGACATTTGCCCCTGTAGTTGAGTTTGATTCATTGAGCGCAATTATTGCAATGGCGGCGGCGAGGGAATGCACATCCAACAGATAAATGTAGAGACAACCTTTTTAAATGGTGAATTAGAGGAGGAGGTGTGTATGAAAGTTTCAGAAGGAGTTCTTGGAAAGAATGGTAAGGTATGGAGGTTGTGGAAGGCTTTGTATGGTTTGAAGCAGGCACCGAGAACACGGAACCATAAACTTCACAAGGTTTTACTAATTTTTGGATTTAAGAGGCTTACTACATATGGTGGAGTGTATATTCGAGGAGAAGGTTGGGACATGATAAATTTTAGTGCATACGTCGATGAAAATTTTAGGGTATACATCTCTCACAACTTGGAATTACTTGGAGAATTAAAGATTGAATTTCCAAGCACTTTAGAATTACAAATTTAGGGGATGCACAATACATTGTGGGAATTCAGATTCAAAGGAGGAGGAACGAAGAGATTAAGTTGAGCAAAGAACAATATGCAAAAGAGGTTCTAGAAAAATTTGGGTTCTTAGATTGTAAGCCACTTGGAACTCCCATTGATCCTCATGACAAGCCTTCTAACTTTGTTAAAAGTCCCGAGGTTGATGCCCTGTATAGGGAGGCGGTCGGAAGCTTAATATATTTGAGTGTGACGGTCGGAAGCTTAATGTATTTGAGTGTTGGTACTAGGCCAAACATTAGGCCATACATTAGTGCCGCAGTGAGTGTGGTTAGTCGGTATTGTAGCAATCCAACAAAAAATACATTGGGAGGTAGTGAAGAGAATCTTTAGATATTTGGCTAGAACACTTAGTCTTGGATTTGTTTATAGGAAAGGTGAGAGCTTGAGTGGTTTTGGATATTGTGATACCGACTATAGAGGGGACCATGATACAGGAAGGTCTACGTCAGGATATGTGTTTTTACTCGCAGGAGGAGCTATCTCGTGGAATCCATGTTTGCAACCTACTGTGGCACTCTCATCTACAGAGGTGGAGTATATGGCCGCATGTCATGCTGCCAAGAACGCCGTGTGGATTAAGGAATTTTCATAGGAGGTTGGAGTGGAAAAAAAATGCATGCAAATATTGAGTGATAACATGTCCTCCATTGCACTTAGTAAAAATCCGATTTTACATAAACGCACAAAGCACGTTAAAGCTCAGTGGCATTTTGTTCGAGATTTAGTTTCAGAAGAAGAAGTTGAATTTGTGTTTGTACCTACAGAAGAGCAAGCTGTTGATATGTTAACCAAAACAGCATTGAAAGAAATATATGAAATGGGAAAGAAGTTAGTGGGCATGGAGTAAGAGGGGGCTTTGAGTGTCCCAGTAAGAGGGGGAATGTTAGGATTATATAATGACCACTCACTTAGCGACGAGACATTCTCGTTTCTAAAGTAGAGACAACCAGCGACGATGTAGTTTCGTCGCTAGATATTTGAAGTGACGTAGAAGTTGCTTGTTCGTTTTGCGTGAGTTCTAGCTGTACGATAGAAGTGAGGTGGAAATTGTTTGGTCGCTTGGGTTCATTTAAGTTCTAGTCGTACCGTGTGGTTCACTTAAGTTCTAGTCGTACCGTGTAGTCCGAGTCGTTTGGTAGTTGACTTTCATTGTTGGTCAACTAACTTAGGACGACTTCTTTTTTGTTGGCCGTATACTTCGCCACGTTTTTTAGTCATGTGCATATATATTTGTTGAGACTTCGTGGTAGAGTTATCTTTTTGGAGGCGTAGATTATTATGGAGGCGTAGAAAGATCAACAGCTAAAGGAGATTTGTACTTTGGTTGTATTTAATACATTGAACTTCGGAAGAACACTTTCTTTGTTGTGTATACATTGTTTGATTCGCTATCTTTCACAAACCATACAATATTTTTGTTTCTATGTCCATATGTTGGATGTGCATTCTTTTTGCCGCCGACATTGCAATAATTGCATGCAATGAGTCGAACTTGACCACACAAGCTACGGTCCCTGAATAGGCAATGCCTTCTTTCTGCTGGAAACCTTTACATACTAACCTTGCTTTATACTTAAGAATTTTCTCTGAGGCTCTGGTCTTAGTCTTGAATACCCATTTTGAGTCTATTTCCTTCCCCCGAAACACCCATTAGCTTTTACAGAATTAAATTCTTTTATGAACGCAAGATTCCACTTCTCCTCCCATCCGTCCAAATCTGGAGCCTCTTGATGTGATTGAGGATCGGTCAGACGATTCTCTGTAATTGTCTTTCATAAAAAGAAGGATTCCACCTTTTTCTCTCTAATTTTAGAAATTGCCCTTTGGTAACCGGTTTGTTTTTTGTATGTTGCCCTAGTGAGAACCAATCTGGTGCCTTCCCTTTAGTTGTTCTCTTACTCCTCCGTACGTCCCCCACAAAATCCTTGTCTAAATCACTACTCTCAAGCTTGTCATCGTCCTTCTTCTCCAAAGGCGTCTCTTCTAATGTCACGTTATTGGTGCGTGTGGGCGATTCACCAATGACCTTCCGTCTTTTTGGTCCGTTGTCGGTAGGCTTAGGCTTCAGAACTTTCAAGAGTCTTCTCTATAAATCGCACCTTTTTCTTTGACCCTTCCTCTATCAAGACGTTTTCCTCCTCGTCTACTAGGAACTCTTCATAGTGACTATTCTCCGTATAATGATAAGCCCATTTGGACATATGAGCTCCTTTTACGATCCATTCCAAATTTTCGTTGAAATCCACATTTCTATAGTGTCGAAACTTTTAGTAACCGGGTTGTCAATCTGATGTTGTATTGAGTTCTCACTATACTCCACAATTTATCCTTCCCATGACCGTGCCGCAAACTTCCCATTTCGATTTTTTTCCTCTACATACCCTGTAGCCTCACATTCTGAAATCCTTAAGTGTTTAACTGTATGCATCTTTCCACTACAAAGTTCCTCCGGTGTATTATTGCCCAAAGAAGAGTTGATTCTCTGGTTGGTAACATGATTGACCGCTCTATCTTGTTCCCCCCAAAGACGATGGGTGAGTTTCGTCATACGGAGCATAGCCCGCACCATCTCTTGTAATGTCTGATTCTTCCGCTATGCGATTCCATTAAACTATTCGGAATAAGGAGCCGTGAACTGCTGCTTAATCCTTGTCTCCTTACAATACTATGCATAGACAAGAAATTCTCCTCCGCGATTCGACTGTACCACCTTTACCAACTTTATACTTTCCCTTAGCTTTAAACGGGTATACCCATGTCTTCCTACTTAAATCATCAACTACCACCATAATGTATTTTATTTTCCTAATGGTTTTCCGATGTATGTCACCACAATGTTCTACATGGACTAGTAGTTATTCCTAAAGGGGCATCCAGTTTAAATTGAAAATCTTTTATTGGATGCGGTATTCCATTTATGTTTCCCCTTTGTGCAATTTACACATCTAATGACATTTTCTCCTATTGTCACATAAAATCCTGAAGCCACAACCTAACGAATCATCTCTTTCATAATGCTCTCTCAAGTATGGTTTATTTTATGATGCCACAACGTGAGGTCCTCCTTATTGACCTATATCGAGTGAAGGTGTCCCTCTTCATTGGCAGACTTGTTTTTTGGTTTCCTCCAAATCAACTGAATTTGATATTGTCAGGAACGATGCTTTCTGCAAATGATCCTGTTTTACTTCTTAAAATGATCCTTCATCGAACTATACATGTGGTTGTTGCACCTTTCTTTTGAAGCGGTGGGACACTTAAAAGATTAATGCATCCTCTTGTGTTATATCATTCATTGTTAAAACGTACCCTATAAACTCTAGTTGTCATTTTTTTATCCGTTGTCGTAGGTCAAGCGTATTGTTCCCACTGTCAATAACCATCATAGAGCCATTAGCCACTATAATAGATTCTGGCACAGTGAGCTTCCACTGTTTCTATATCCATCATAGAGCCATTAGCCACTATAATGGATTTCGGCATAGTGAGCTTTAAGAAGTCAGTAAATAGTCTTGGATCCTATCTCATATGATGTGTAGCATTGGAGTAAATAATCCTATTGTTAAATTTCTCGTTGTTTTCTTTGCTTTGTGTGTGAAATAGACATTCGCTTTCTTTTCCTTTGATTCCTCAAAGAGTGAAACAAAAAATTATTGTTCGTGTCGCATCTGCCTATCCTAACAAAATCTCCTCCACTTGATGAGCTACCTCCTCGAGATCCTCCGCCTCTAAATTGTCCCCCACCACGATTGTTTCCCGTATTTTGATAACAACCTCGACTAGTATGTTCTTTTCTTTGACAAATGTTTCCTGCTTACTTTTGTCTGGGCATTGAAAGGACCCATTCCTAATCTCATGACAATTATAGCATGTCATCTTAGTGGTATCACGTTGGTATGAACCTCTCCCTAGGCCTTCTGATGTGCCTCCTCTAGCACGAGGTCCACCTCCTCTCCCTCTAAATCCCCTACGATTGTAAGCTCATCGTCCTCTTGATAACTAGGATATGATGACCCGTTAACCTTCTCTTTAGATGTCCCTTTCTCCTTCTCTGTAATTTTGAAGTGATTGATCGCGTATGCAATTGTCGGCTTCTCTTGTCCCTTGATGACCTCCTTGGCCACCGCGAACTTGCTCGGAAGACTCTTCATGAAAACAAACAACCTCTTTTTCTCTATATGGAAGTTATTGAGTGAATTAAGTTTTTCTATAATGACATTAAACCATTCAACTCCATCATCAATGGACTCATTCTCCTTCATTCTAAACCTTATATATTCCTCAAGTAGGTTATTTTCATTTGACTCCAACCCCTTTTCAAATCCATTCTCTAAAGCCGTCTAACAATTAAAGCTTTATCATGAGTTAGAAGATATTTTTGCATAGAACTGTGACAACTCTGTAATAAGGCCGTGGATGCCGCCATATTTATATTGTCCCTATTGTGTGCACCTGTTAGATCCACGAAGAAATCCGGATAGTCTCTTTCCTGATTACGATGTCGTAAAGCTTCTTCGGTGTGAATGATCCTCGAATATATCTCTTCCAAATTGCATAGTTAGAACGTGTGAAGACGATGGTCTTATTGAAGACTTTAAGATCCTCATCGTCACTCTCCTCCTCTTCCTCATGAAGTTTAGACTTCCCCTTCTTCTTTTTCTTCGTTTCCTTCGTGTTATTGGAGTTTTCGCTACTTTCTCCGTCGCCGTCACCTCCTTGTGTTTTGAGAAACTCTTAAAAGCAATCAAACATCTCTTAGATCATCTTCACACTTTTCATCCCCCATTCGTCGAACTCATCATACTGTGTCCTTGTAACTCCTCCACTATGATCTGCCAAGGATTTCCCTATCCCCTCCATAACGGCAAGAATTGCCAGTAAAACAAGCAAAATAAATACATATGACATAAAAGATATGTTCCTCCAATACTCCAATATATTAAAAGTTAACGTCCAAGTACAAAAGCTTACTGTTTCTTATACACCTCCAGAATTAATTACGCCTCCAAAAAGATAACTCTACCACTAAGTCTCAACAAATATATATGTACATGACTAGGAACGATTAAGAGTCAATGTGGGGAAACTTCACAAAACTTTACGACCGACATTCGTCAACAATGTCAATTTCACATGACAACGTACAATTACACGAGGTACAATTGGACCAACAAAAAATAGCTATCCAGAACTACTCGACCAACAAAGAAATTCAACCACCAACCGACTTAATGTACACGTTACGACTACAACTTATGCGAAACGAAACAAATAAACAATTTCCACGTCACTTCAAATATCTAACGACGAAACTACTTTGTCGTTGGTAGTCGTTTCTTTAGCTACGAGAATGTCTCGTCGCTAAATGAGTGCTCAGTACTTAGACCTAACATAAGCTACCTGTGCGAGGAAGAAAGAATGTTTAAGCATTTAATGCTAAGTTTCAACAAAATAGGGGACATTATAAGCATCGCAATGGAAACAATAGTGAGTCACGGAACGGGCGTCAATTCTATTTTTATTTTAACGACAAAGGATTAATGTTCTAGATGTGCCAACGATATAAGAAAGCTTGTGAAAAAGGCATCTTCAGAAATCACACAACATATTGAATTAAAAAGCATGATGGTAAACCACCAAGGGAACAAAAAAGGTGGCATGGCCAAAACTGAAAAAACTACTAGCATCGCAATTGTAGTATAAAACAAAGAAAACAACTGGAACAAAGAAAAATGGCAAGTAAAATAAAGCACTCGAACTTTAAAAGAAAAACATGACAACTCACTTAAACCAAAATAACAACCCCAACCCCAACCCCAACCCTAACCCCAAAACAATTGAATATCTACTAAGAACAACCTCGTTCGTCCCCCCAACCCGGAGGAGCAAGTTGAGGGAGTTCCGGAACACATCGACGATCCATAACCACAATAGCATATCGAAGTAGAATAAAAGCCTAAACTTGCTGAAAAGTCACAGATAAACGTTGACGATAAAACGAAGTAAGGACCGAAGGAGGAGGGCTCCCAAGTCCTCGTCGCTCGAAAGCGCGCCTGACACATGCTTAGAGAAACTCATCCAAAGCAACACCCAAATAACCAAAGATCTAGACCGCCATTGGAATAAAGTCATCCATAAGGTCTCGGTGTGCATAATCACGCTTGTTCGCCCTAGCGGCATCACGGGCAGCCACCCACCCATGTCGAGTTGCCTGACCAACGAATGTAGCCGAAGTAGGGTTCGCCAAAAAAATATCATCAAAGATGTGGCGGGCACCAACGAGAAAAGCAACATCGATACGGCGCGAGGGTATAATGTGAGAAAACTTCTGACGCACAGAAAAGCCCCCCTCCGAGGCAATAGTTGCAACGACGTCGTGAATAGTGTCGTGGGCCTGGATTAATTCTCCCCCGTGGGACAACAACTTAGTATATAGGAACCCTCGAAATCAACAAAGTGCTTTCATCAGTGAAGAAAAAGATGTAACCATGTATCCCGCGGATGATGTCAAAGAGTACATGCCACTCACAAACGCAAAGGAAGGCACAAAGAATAATTGATTGATTATAGATTCGGGAGCATCTACGCATATGTGTTGAAATGGAATATTTTTTAAAGAGATTCACACCATTGCTCCAATAAAAATCTATTTCAGCGACGGATCGGATGTCACTTCAAATGAATAAAGGTTACAATCCAACTTAACGTGAATGGTCAACTAGTGGAGAGGGAAATGAATGATGTCCTATATGTTTCAAAATTCAATAAAAAAATATTTTCCATTGCTTTAGCAGAAAAGAAAGGATTCTAGATAGTCCTTGAGAATGGCAAACAATTAGTTAGTAATGGAGGGAAAATTGCAACAATAGACACCAAAGGTAATAACAATATGTTTAGACTCGATTTGGCCACAAAAAAAATAACAGGAAACCGTATGTACCTCGGTGGTATCTCTCACTTTGACTTATGGCACAAATGATTAAGGCACGTAGCCCATGAAAAAATAAGAAGGATAAAAAAAAAATAGTTGAGGGAGTAGAACTGAAAAATAAAGAAAAGTCAAGCCTACGTAACGGATGTCCTTCAAGGAATATTCATGAACTCCCTTTTCATTTGAGAGTAAGCATAGGGCTGAGAAATTATTACAGATCATCAAATGTGATGTTTGATAACTTGCGAGGACCTCATCCATGGGAGGAGTAAGGTACATGTTAACTCTCTATGTACACAAAATTCTACAAAAAGATAAATCAGAAGTGAGTTACCGCTTTAAGGAGTACAAAAGGAGTGAAAATCTGCATGGAGCATCTATATTGAAATTGAGAATGAGCAAGTACATATGTCGAAGCTTTTCAACGAGTATGTGAAAAACAGCGATATCACTCATCAGCTCGCAGTTCCATGTCCCCATGAGCAGAATGAAGTAACAGAAAGAGTAAACAGAACCACAACTGAGAGCTGTGTAACTGTACTTGCTATTAACGGAAAAAATCTAAAACTTTGGGCTGCTTATAAAGGAGTAAATCTAAAACTTTGGGCAGCCCATTCGCATCACACCAAACCATTGCAAATAACAAGCACATTACTTTACTTGCCATAAAAGGTGGACATATTGAAAAGTAAAAAGGCAACTAGGAAACAACCCTAAAATACAATCCCATTTATGTTACATGTGTTGGATACTTCATCTGCTACTTTTACAAACCAAGAAAATCGAAGTTCGTAATTGAATGGAGAAATCACAACAATCGATATGCATCAACATTTCTGCGCTGTAGACATGCCGAACTGATATATATATAATATATATATTTATATATATTTGGACCGAAGATCTCTTTAATACGTTCTAGAGTTATCCAATAGGAGCTGATAGACTCTTTCAAGAAATAATACATCACAAAAAAACATCACAACTTTTCCCTTATCGATGAAAAAACTGTGTACGAGTCAAAAGGCATCATCATTTTTGAATTCAAATAATCCTCAATCAATCATGGGTCAATTCTCTCAAATTCAATGATGGCAATCAGTCATTTCGAATTCACAGGTTGAAGATATTGCAAAGTAGTAAACAATTGTTCGTTGCCCAAACAACAAAAAAAAAATACAAAATTATCAAGGCACTGGAACGTCATATCGTTATTGAGTATGTATCATGAATAAAAAATATTCAACAGTGAACGAAAAACTTGACTACAGACATAATCCTTGACTACAGATAATTCCAGACTAAAGAAAAAAAAGTTACCAACCATAATGTCCAGAGAACCTTTACCAAATAACAACAAGATGATTTAAACCCTCAGTATCCCGAGAAAAAAGAAAAAAAACAAGGGAAAAACACAAAAACAACGACCTACACACAGTTAATCCCTCAAACATATCTTAAAACAAAACAAAACAAGTAAAGCCCTTTTAAGTGTTTCATCTATACTTCACTATTCCCCAAATCCTTGCATCACTCAAACACAAAAGGAGCCCTGTTTCATTCTTACACCAAAAAAATCTCTCCTCCTCTCAGTTCTCCTTCTCTTTTTGACCTCCCCTCGCTCTCTACCTTGTTTCCCTCCTAGCTCTTCTTTCTTCTCATCCTCCTCTTCGCTCTATTTCCCTTATCTTTCTCTCTCTCCCTCTTCTCCCCTCCCTCGCCACTCCTATCTTTCCTCCCTTGTTCCTTCTCCCATTATTCCCTACTCACGAGGTTTGGCTATGGCTTCCAGCGGTGTGGCTGGCCACACAGTGAGCCCAAACTTTGATGACGCATCAGGAAGCTTTTCCCCCTCCAAACTCCACTCAAACTTGTAAACCAAATGGGCAAGTTCCAGAACCACCATCGGATACCCCAAGTTATACGCCGGACACATTCTCCTACCGGATCCGAAAGGAATAAAACTAAAATCAATTCCCCGAATTTCGAGATCTTTCTCAAGAAATCGCTCCGGTTTAAATACATGGGGATCCGGCCACAAGGCAGGATCATGGTGTATTGCCCACTGATTGACCTGAATCGTTGTGCCACGTGGCACATGATATTTCCCGTTCCCGAGAACAACATTTTCAACGGCTAAATGGGGTATGAGTAAAGGACCGACGGTTCGATGACGAAGAGTTTCCTTCACGACGGCTTTCAAATAGGGAAGCTCGAGAAGTTGACTCTCTAAATCTTTCACTTCCTCATCAGAAACAAGACCATTTTCTTCTTGTTTCTCCCCGAATTTACCAAAAACAGTTCCTACTTCCTCTCTCAATTTAGACATAATTTCCGGATTCGAAAGAAGTTCAATCATCGCCCATTCAACTGTTCCGGCACTTGTATCGGTTCCGGCCATAATCATATCCTGTAAAACGCCGATCATTTCGATTTCTCCCAGTTTTTCTTCATTGTCCGCCAATAAAAGAGCGTCACAAAAATCTTGAGGAAGTTTCCTGTTATCCTCGGAAACAATTCCCTGTTCAGACAATTTTCTCCGGTGAGATTCGATCTCATCTCCGAGCCACTTCACCAAAAATTTATTCGCATTTTCGCTCCGAGATTTCACTTTCAAGGGATCAAATGGGCGTAAAATTGGAATATAATCCGCCAAATTAAAAGCTCCCAATAAATCAAAAACCTCATCTGTAACGGCAGCAAACTTATCGGCCTCCAGATTAGCTCGACCAGGGACACTAAATTCGAATCGTCTTCCGAAAGACATTCTCAGAATGTTGTTTAGAGTAGCGCGAGTTAGGTGGTGTCGGAGTGTCACACGACCATCACGAAATTTGGCTTCTTGTGCTACAGCGTCACACATAGCGACCATTTCCTCGACTCGAACAGGTTTCCATGCGTCGAGCCGTTTTCGGGTAAACAGATTCATAGCGCAGAGCTTTCGGACAAGCTTGAGGTGGGGACCGGGAGGCGCGAACCCAATATTCCTTCCTGGAGACAGATAGTGAGGGAATGCGGGAGTAAGGCATTGTGAGTGGGTGAGAGAGGGCGAGGGAGAGGGAGAAGAAGTGGCACCTGGCATTCTCTAGACTTGGATTTATTCCTTGACACACGATTTTCAATTCTTTTACATTAAACAAGGTATTTGACATAAAAAAATCGCGGATTTCAAAATTTCCAGTATTTTTATCTCAGGACCACCAAAGCTAGAGCCCAAAATACTTCTTAAAACGAGGATCAAAAAATTTCACGTGATATTAAACATTCCTGTTTCTAATAAAATAAAAAAATCCCATAATGTCAACAGAATCAAACCATTTTTGCACTCACCGTCATGTTCAATAATTTTCGCTGACATAGGCAAGGGTCTTCCAGAACAAGCCGCGTCCGATTCCTTCAAAACTTCTCGAGCAGCTTCTGCCGAAGAAACGACGACAAATGGCGCGCTACCAATTCTAAGTGACACGATGGGTCCGTACAATTCTGCCAGCCTGGCAAGTGCGCGGAACGGAAGAGGATCAGACGCGATTTGGGGAATGTTGCCGACAATGGGCCATGGGAAAGGGCCGGGAGGGAGGGAGAGAGAGGAGCCTTTGGAGGTGGAAGACGGCAGGAGTTGGAGGAGGAGAGGGGTGGAAAGGACGAAGATGAGGAGAGGGAGGACGAACCATGGGAAAGGCAAGAGAGAGGGTTCAAGGAAGGAGAAGAATTTATCCACCTGAGAGTCCATAGAGAGAGGGGGACCGAGAGGAAGAGGGAAAGGGAGAGGGAGAGGGAGTGGAAGAGTAGAAATGAGTGGCAAAATGTTGTAAAGTGTTGACAAGAGAAAAAAATTGAAAGAGGGAAAAAAATGAAAGGGAGAGGTAATGGAATAAAAGTTAGGGAACCTAGAAAGAAGTTGGCGCAAAATAATTATAAGAGAAAGTAGACAGAAAAGGGAAGAAGGCAGAGATGAGAGAGTGGGAAAATATGGAAGGTCCGTGGGAGTAGGGAAGTGAAGGAGAGAGAGAGTGTGTACGTAAAGATGACAGTGTGACAAATATCTTGAGTGCGTCCTAACGAACTCCTTTCACTTAATGATTTGGTAAGTTTTCGACGAAGCTGTACACGTATATATATATTTGATGTGCTCGGTTGCGGTTTCAGATCTTGTTGTAGCACGCGGCGCACCGCGGAGAGCACTTCCATGAATGCAACTTGATACCGACACCGGATATCTGTTTTGTTGTCGGCTAGCTGTTGCTGCCCAGAATATTGGGCAGACAGCTAAACATTTTACTTGTTTGAGTTTCGGCACAACGAAGCTTCCCGGGGCAGATGTCAAAAAAAATGTCTGAGATGGGAGAAAAGAAAATGAGGTATCTAAGAGAGTTCTAAAAATTTTAGGCTTCTCAAGATATTTTTCTTTCCGATTTATGAAATTTTACGAAAGCTACTTGTGTGGCTTAGATGAACGCACGTTTGATGACTGACAAATCGGAACAGTAGAATTGATGTTTAAGTTTATTTTTGATGGAATTTTTAACTCCAAGAAAAAAAGGTTCAGACTCACGATCTGGATAAATTCCCAAGACGTCACAACAGGCATTACAAAGGTAGAAGAATACTCAAGGAAAACAGCGCGATCAAAAACATGCAAAATGATGTCTGTTAAACCGTGTTGTGCTATTTGAGTGCAAGAAGATCGGCTAAAATCCCAGCCACTTTAAAGCATCAATGGCTTTGTGTCTTAGTGAATAAAAGGTACAAATCTCAGTCAACATTCGGAGATTCAGCATAGTCCGTATAGGCTTGTTGTGGAATAAGAGACAATGTGGACATGAATGCAAATGCCTAAAGCAGAGAAGCACCAATTAGAATTTAAATCAAACATTCATTTTCAAGGAGTGTTTTAACAAAGCTGGTTTCAATTCTATTGGCCCAAACAAAAAAGAGAACCATCCGTTTATCTCTCGAATTCGGAAAATAATGAATTCTGTCGAATTGTATAGGTCCAGAGGACAGCTAGACTGGCACAGTTTAATGTTCCTGCACTGCACACACATAATCTAGCCGAGAAAATTTTGCAAGATTCTTAAAATATATTTAGAATTTACACAAATCTAAGTCTTGTAAAAATGAATTTATTTCCTTTTCCGGCTAAGTAAAATTCTCACCTCTGTCTTCCCTTCTTCGTCAATTCTGAGCCACAGTCGAGCTCCCATTCCCTTCTTCCTCACTCCCAGAGCCCTCTCAGTCGTGCCTGCGGCTGCCATTCTCTCCTTATCCTCCTGACCTTCACTCGCAACCATGGCTCCTGATGCCTCGGCTTTCAGCTTAAATGGTCCGCCTGCCATGGCTATGGCTCTCCATCCTTGCTTCATGATGGCTGCACGTGTCCGCTGGACTGAAGCTGCTGAGTCAGCCAGTCAAGGCTATAGCAGAAACTGGCATCCCACGGTAAGGAGGAGGAGGATGATGGCAGCAATACCACTACATGGTGTCAACCATAACTTAACAAACCCTAGAAAGTGACAACCCTAAAACAGGGAAACCTAACTGAAAAACCGCCGCATTTGCTAATGGCTGCAATTCCATGATGCGTCGATCCGTACAGTACACACTGTACTATCTGTAATGTACTGTACTGTTACAAGCGTCAATGCTTAAGTACCCGCTATAGAATGCTTGCCGATATTCAATATGTACTTTCTCAAGGATCTCGATACTGTACTGTATTTTAGAAAGCGATATAAAGCATCGATTGAGCAATGCATATCGATATTGACATCGTGAAATTCGAATCCCGTGCATTCCGGACATCTTAAGGACTCGGCTTCGTTAGGACCTTCCTGTTCTTAAAATGTTCAATTTAATAATAGTCGCGGGCGACCCGGTGCTTTGCCGATTGGTTGCCAAGGGCCTGTCGTTTTTGAACACGAGGACCAATAGGAGAGTCACAATTTGTCGTAGGAGTTAGGGCGTGTTCCCATGTGTTCAAGTAAGGGTTTTTTCTCTTCGTTTTAACAGAAAATGGGACTTCCAACGAAAAAATATTGCGCCGTACGAAAAATGGGCAAAAACACAAGTACATTTTGCTTCATCTCGGAACTCGGAAGGTACGGCAATTTGGCGTTATTATCATTGCGACCCACTTCCAGCTCATCTTCACACTTGCTCTAGAATCAATGCCCGCGATCTGATTTTAATCAAAATACTACCTTATTAACGAATAGAAAACGTGGTTTGAAAGCGTCAAACGTTTTCAATTTTTTTTTTTGCAGTTGGGAGAGTGCACGAAAATAAAGTTGTTTGTCCGTTTGCAAACAATTCGTTTGTTAGTTTGGTTGTACGGATAAGCAGCCGGACAGGATCCGCTAGAACAACGCACATGGTAGTGAAAGAAAGCCCGACGTCTACAATGTCACGCTGAACATTCAATGACACTTTCACTACAATACTGTACAACCCATTTGTAGATGTATGAGATTGCTTATGTCGTCCACGTGTGGGCGTCTACAAATGTCAGGAGCTCGTTGGCGTCGACAAATGTCCGCAGCATGCCAAGAGCTCGTTGTAGTGTACAAATGTCCGTAGTTTGTTGGCGTCTACACGTCTCGCAAAATATTGGCGACGCCTATAACTGTCACATATTCGAAGTAATGAAGGCGCAAGTAACGATTGACATAGGCACACTTTGAAAAGTACACCGTAAAATCTGCGCTAAAATCCAAAGTAGCGTTTCAAAGTTTCGGTTACATGGGAACACGCCCTTAGAGTACTGACTTTCTACAAAAACCGTACTATTTTGTAACGAATTTCAACGAGTAAATTCGGTCTGGACTTTCAAACAAGATCGACACCGTTGAATATTTTGAGGACTTCTCCAGATTTCGTAGACCAATCGACAAGATTGCCGTCAGCAAATGCCACGTGAGCGACAGAACAGTACAAAAGGTACAAAGGAATGGATAACGCATGCAAAATTATGGTATTACTACAGGCGCAAACGTCAGCAGGTCCTAACCTGTCGAGAGAACGTACAAAAGTGTACAGCAACCGGTCATAAAAGTTACGATAACCATGAAATCCAATGAAAACATGACGTCAAACTTTCTGGCACAATTCACAATGTGAAAAACGGTTTCCCACTTGTGAGGTTTTGAATGTTCCCCCTCCGATCGTGCCAGCAAAAAGTCTGCAAAGGACGAATGATTAGTCTGCGACACGGCGACAATTCAAGACAAAGTGGCTGACTGGTCTTGCCAACAAAAAGTATGCAAACTCTGCAAAAACGAACAAAAAATTAAACAAACTCAGCAAAGGACGACATGGATCCCGGAAAAATCATAGTTCAAAAGTAGGTGAAAGTAGGCCCATTCAATATGCCTATTGGATGCAAAACATACAATTGCAGGATTCACAGTAGAAATGGATGATGAATGAGATGAGGAAATGAATGTCCTTTTTATTTGTTTGGACGTGAATCGCCCTTAACGTCATCTCGCGTCAACAAAAACGTCGCGATGTGACTCATGTTGCCGTACGATTATGCGACGATGACTCAAATCCGTCCGTACCAAACCATCGGTAAGAAGGGGGGAGGACGTTTCGTCAAAGTTCCAAAGAAGTTTTAAGTTTACATTTTTTAACGTTTTATTTTATATGATTTTGATTGGCTAATTGATAATGGGTTAGCATTTAAAAAAAAATAGTTATAGTACGGATCATTCATTCGGGATACGACTTCATTTTTCTTCTAAATCGGAAATCTGCATTCCGAAAAGGGTTTCCGGAAATGAAAATGACTTACCACACTTGTCAAAATTTGACGCACTTGACCGTATGTTTTGTCCGCCGCTACGCTCCAAAAAGTGTATTTTGTCTGTCGCTACGCTCCAAAAAGGTTGACAGCCGAGTGGTCGAGTTGTTTGGCGCCTCTGATTTTTGTTTTTTTGCAAAATGAATGGTACGAGAGCATTCATTTCGTCATCTCATTCACCATCCGTTTCTAGTGTGAATCCTGCAAATATGATCTTAAGACCCATATTGTATTCGGACCTATTCGTACCAATTAAAACATTCGGACCAAAAATTGGACCAATTAAAACATTTGGACCAAAAAAAATTATTTACACCGTCAGATTCGGACGATCGGACAGTTGCTGATCAAAGAAGCGATCTAAGGGCGTGTTCCCATGTAACCGAAACTTTGAAACGTTAATATGGATTTTGGCGCAGATTTTACGGTGTACTTTCCAAAGTGATCCTATGTCAACCATTACTTACGCTTTCATTATTGGAGGTGGATTGGCGGAAGCCAGGAAATTGTACACAAGAGAAAGATCAATGCATTGAGAGAGGAATTGATTTGTATTTGAAATGATTTCATTAAGTGAGAAGAGTCACTTATATACAAAATATACAATGCTAATAACTGTGGAGTCTAAGCGCTCTACAGTGCGCTGTAACAAGGGATCCTAGTCTAGATTCAAACAAATGTATGTAGGACAAAAGACTAGATCGACTGTCAAAGGACTTGTACGTAAAAAGACTAGATCGACGTATGTAATGAAAAGGTACAAATGACTGGACCGACGTATGGAAGTACGGCTGAACCAAAAGTGAGACGTCTGGATATGACGGTCAACAAGACTCGACCAACATAAGAAAAGTACGGACAAGAAAAAAATAAAATGACGTTAAATGTCCCTTAACACCCCCCCTCAAGCGAAAAACTAGAAAGTAGATTGAGATGAAAACAAAGGAAATTTAGCCAGGAGGAAAAGGAAGACGAAGGCCAGAGAAGAGGCGGTGCTGCTCAATGTGAGGGCGATGAAGGGCCTTGGTGAGATAATCGGCCACTTGGTCGACGGATTTGACACAATGAAACTGGAGAGTGCCATCTTCGACCCGCTCCCGAGAGTAATGATACTGAATGAGGATGTGCTTTGTCCGCTTGTGGTGAACAGGATTGCGGATCAAAGCAAGGGCTCCTTGGGAATCGGAAAAAATAGGAGTTGGGGTTGAAGGGGGAAACCCAAGATTGGAAAGCAGGGTCCAAAGCCAAACAGCTTCCTTGGCGGCCTGACAAGCGACCATATATTTCGCCTCAGTGCTAGAGCATACCATGGTAGGTTGTTTTCTGCATGACCAAGAGATAAGACCATTGCCCAAAAAGAAGCACGAGTTAGTGGTGGAACGGCGGGAAAGCTCACCTTCTGCCCAATTTGAATCAACAAAACCTGTAAGAGCACTGGAGCCAGAGGAAGAATATGTGAGACAAAGAGTTTTAGTGCCCTGTAGATAACGAAAGACACGTTTGGCTGCAGCAAGATGATCAAGAGAAGGACGTTGAAGGAATTGACTGAATTTAGTGACAGCTTTGGCAATGTCAGGGCGGGTGGCCTGCATGGCGTACATAAAAGCCCCGACCATCGAGCGGTAAGTGGCGTGGAGGGAGGGGGAGAGAAGAGAGTCAGTGGAAGGGAGGAGAGGGACATTGGCATCTAAAGGAATGGAAAAGGATGAGCATTCTGCCATGCCAAAGCGTTCCAAAAGATGAGAGATAAAGGTCTCGTGAGAGAGAGAGGGTGTGAGTCGAGCGATTACGAGAAACTTGAATGCCCAAATAATAAGTGAGCTCACCTAAATCAGCCATGTCAAAATGGGTATGAAGGAAAGATTTGACAGTGGAGATTTCATAGAGGGAAGGACCAACAAGAAGGAGATCGTCAACAAAGATGGCAACAAGGATCAATGAGGTGCCAGATCCACGAGAGTAAATGCTAAAATCGGCATCAATTCGGGTAAATCCTTCTTTTCTGCATAATGGCATCTATGGTATGGTTCCATACACGGGGGGATTGTTTTAATCCATAGATGGTTTTAATGAGATGGCAAACAAGATGTTCAGATCCAAGGGAAATATAGCCTTCAGGCCGATGCATGTAAATGTCCTCGGACAAGATCCCATTTAAGAAGGCATTTTTAACATCCATCTGATTAACATGGAAATCATGTTCAGCAGCTTAAGCAAGTAAAGTGCGGATAGATATCAACCGGGCAACTGGAGCAAAAATTTTAGTGAAATCTATACCTTCGATTTGGGAAAAGCCCTTCTCCACCAAGCGAGCTTTGTATTTGTCCACGGATCCATTCACTTTTTGTTTTACACGGAGACCCATTTCGAACTGATTGCTTTTCTTCTAAAGGGAAGGGGAACAAGATTCCATGTTTTGTTGGAAAGCAAGGCAATGAATTCAGCATCAGCGGCAATTTTCCAAAGGGAGGCATCAAGACGTTTGAGGGTAGCTTTGAGAGAGAGAGGGGCTGAAATAAGAGAGGCAGAGGCCCCAGCCAAGTAAGCGTAAGCTAGAGAGGCGTGGCCTATGGAAGTAATAAACCAAGAGGGGGGAACTCTAGAGCGTGGGTGGTTTCAGCGAGGTATAAGAGAGGGTTCAGGTAGAGGGGAAGGCTCAGGATCAGGAAGTGAAGGCTCAAGAAGAGCAAAAGGCCCAAGAACAGGTGAGTGGGAAAAAATTGTGGGAGAAAGATTGTCAAAAAGAGGATCATCTTGGGAAAGAGGGGGAGAGGAGGAAGTAACTTTTTGTGACAGGATGAAGAGGAAGGGCAGCTGAGTGGTTGGCAGGAGTGATGGGAGCAGCCATGAAAACAAGGGGGGTAGGAGAAGATGGAGGAGGAGGGGGACTTGAAGATGATGAGGGGGAAACTATGGGAGGAGTAAGAGGAGAGGGGTGGGAAGGTGTTAGGTAGGTGAATTCAAATGGCTGAAGAGATTGAAGGGGAAGGTTTGAGGGAAGAGGGTCATAGAGGGTGAGGGAAGTAAAATCGGATAATGGGGGATGAAAGGAAGGGAAGGGCATACGAGACAAGGTTTGGAGAAGTGGCGTTTCGTTGAAAGTTACTTCTTTGGTTGTGATGACACGATGATGAGAAGGACTCCAGATGCGGTACGCTTTGGAATTTGGAGCGTACCCAACGAAAATGCCACTAAATGCGCGAGCGCCCAAATTGCTGTCCGATTGGAGGAGGTCTTTATACCACGCTTCACAACCAAAGGTCGCCCTAAATTTCGACTATATCACGTTAAACAGTGCAAATGATTCTAAATTTTTCATTATTCTATTTAAGGTAAGGTTTAATAAGCGTAAAATATTCTAATATAGGTTTGTTTTAAATAGTGTGGAGTACAGACGACCTCCGACCGTGCAAAATTGTATTTTTATAAGTAAAAAGGTACAAATAATGATTTAATACACGCCGTTATCATGTAACTGCGTTTTAACAAATTGCGTAGTGCAAATGTCATAGTGACGATAAACTGTAGGTTTTTTCAGATTCTGTACGAATACCTTATTTACGGTAGAGATATTAGCGTGCCAACTTAGAGTACTTAAATAAATTAGAGTAAAATTCCTCTTTAAAAATGTTATATCACACAAATTAGAGTTCATAACTAATTTTTTTTTTCTCTTTTTATACTTAAATATTTTCTTTACTCTAATAACGATTCACAGTGAACCTGTTTATAGAAACTCTGCACAAGAACTAGCGTAAATAATCGTCTTCCCTTTGTCCTTCTCTCTTCCCCCTTGTTATTCCAACTTCCCTTTTCCATCTTCCCTCTTCCCTCATCTCTCTTTCATTCTCTCTTTGATCTTCTCATTTCCTCCTTTTCTCCTCCGGCATCTAAAGGAGTGGAAAGGGAGGAGCACTCTGCCATGCCAAAGCGTTCTAAAAGATCAGGGATAAAGGTCTCCTGAGAGAGAGAGAGGGTGCGAGTCGAGCGATTACGAGAAACTTGAATGCCCAAATAATAAGTGAGCTCACCTAGATCGGCCATGTCAAAATGGGTCTGAAGGAGAGATTTGACATTGGAGATTCCAGAGAGGGAAGGACCAACAAGAAGGAGATCGTCAACAAAGACGGCAACAATGATCAATGAGGTGCCAGAGCCACAAGAGTAAATGCTAAAATCAGCATCAATTCGGGTAAATCCTTTTTTCCGCATAATGGCATCTATGGAATGGTTCCATACACGGGGGGGTTGTTTTAATCCATAAATTGTTTTAATGAGATGGCAAACTAGATGTTCAGATCCAGGGGAAACATAGCCTTCAGGTTGATGCATGTAAATGTCCTCGAACAAGATCCCATTTAAGAAGGCATTTTTAACATCCATCTGATGAACATGGAAATCATGTTCAGCAGCTAAAGCAAGTAAAGTGCGGATAGATGTCAACCGGGCAACAGGAGCAAAGGTTTCAGTGAAATCTATACCTTTGATTTGGGAAAAGCCTTTAGCCACCAAGCGAGCTTTGTATTTGTCCACGGATCCATCCGCTTTTTGTTTTACACGGAAGACCCATTTCGAACCTATTGCCTTTCTTCCAGGGGGAAGGGGAACAAGATTCCATGTTTTTTTGGAAAGTAAGGCATTGAATTCAGCATCAGCGGCAATTTTCCAAAGGGAGGCATCAAGACGTTTAAGGGCAACTTTGAGAGAGAGAGGGGCTGAAATAAGAGAGGCAAAGGCCCCAACCGAGTAGGCGTAAGCGAGAAAGGCATGGCCTATGGAAGTAATAAGCCGAGAGGGGGGAATTCTAGAGCGTTCGGGGTTTCGGCGAGGTAAAAGAGAGGGGTCAGGAAGATGGGAAGGCTGAGGATCGAGAAGTGAAGGCTCAAGAGGAGAAAAAGGCCCAGGAAGAGGTGAGTGGGAAAAAATTGTGGGAGAAAGATTGTCAAAAAGATGATCATCTTGGGAAAGAGGGGGAGAGGAGGAATTATCTTCAGAATTTGTGACAGGATGAAGAGGAAAGGCTGCTGAGTGGGTGCCAGGAGTGATGGGAGCAGCTGGGAGAACAAGGGGGATAGGAGAAGATGGAGGAGGAGGGGGACTTGAAGATGATGAGGGGGAAAAAATGGGAGGATTAAGAGGAGAGGGGTGAGAAGGTGTAAGGCAGGTGATTCAGATGGCTGAAGAGATTCAAGAGGAAGATTTGGGGGAAGAGGGTCATAGAGGGTGAGGGAAGTAAAGTCGGATAATGGGGGAAGAGGGGAAGGGAAGGGCATACGAGACAAGGTTTGGAGAAGTGGTCTTTCGTTGAAAATTAATTCTCTGGAGGTGAGGACGCGATGCTGAGAAGGACTCCAGATGCGATATGCTTTGGAATATGGAGCGTACCCAACGAAAATGCCACGAAATGTGCGAGCGCCCAATTTGCCGTCCGATTGGAGGAGGTCTTTGTACCACGCTTCACAACCAAAGATTTTAAGGCGGCGTATATCTGGTTTGACAGAAGACCATGCTTCCATTGGAGTAGTCTTTGGTAAAGCGTTGGTGGGACAAAGATTGCGTAAGTAATTTGCGCAAACAACAGCCTCTGCCCAAAATTCATAAAGCAAATTCGCAAAGTACAGCATAGAGCGTGACATGTCATGTAATGTTCGATTGTACCTTTCTGCAATGTCGTTTTGTTGTGGCTTCCGAGGCGTCGTTAAATGACGTGAGATTCCATGTTGCATGAGAAATTCAGAAAATTGGTTGGACAAAAATTCGCCACCGTTGTCACTGCGCAAGACCTTCATTCGTTTGTTGTGAAAATTTTTTGCTAACGCTTTAAATTCTTGAAATCGGGCAAAAGCGTCAGATTTATGACAAATTGGATACACGTGTGAAAAGCGAGTGGCGTGGTCAATGAAAGTGACAAAATACAGGGATCCACTGTAGCTACGAGTGCGCATGGGACCACACACGTCAGTGTGTACAAGTGCAAGAGGTTCAGTGATGACGGTAGTGCTACTGGAAAATGAGTGACGCGGCATTTTTCCTTGCACGCAACCGTGACAAAAATCCAAAGATTTGTTAGAGAATGTATTTAGTCCAGTTACAAGATTTGGCAAGGTACGCAAACTTTCGCTATTTAAATGACCATATCGTAAATGCCAAAGTGGAAAATTTTCGACGCTATCACTTAAAGCAAACAAATTTGGCCTACTATAGGATTGTAGGACGTACATAGAATCTCGTGCTACGCCAAAACCTACAGTACTATTGTCTTTTCTATCAAAATTTTTTGTTTTATCATTATTAAATTCAGCCATTAAGCCATCAGAAGTGGCGACTATGATAGAAAATATATTCCAAGCTAGACCAGAAACAAAAAGTACGTTTCGAATATGAATAGACACATTAGGGACGTTGACGTCGCCAGAATGGGTAGCCAACAAAATTCGGTCGTCTCTTTAACGAATCAACATAAGAGATGATAGAGGAGAAAGGTGAGTGAACCAACCAGATCGTGGTGAAAGGTGGTGACTAGCACCACTATCTCTTAGCCAATCGTCAAGGGTTTGAGATAGAAAAGAGTACCCTTGTGGAAATTGAGTATCCGGAGTGATAAAATTTGGGATATGATGGGCAACATTGCCATATCCAATTTCAGGTGAGGGAGGGAGGACAAAAGGGGAATCTACTGGAGTGGGATAATTAGAGGGAAAATGTGCGGAGAAAGCGGTCGACCAAGGGAGGTTAACGGGGTTTGAAGAGGCATAGTGGGTTGCGGCGTTAGAAGATTGTGGAAGGGATAGAGAAGGGGAATAATGGTGAGGATAAGGAAAATTTGGAGGAAAATAAATGTGTGGAGGGAGTGGGTGGGTGGGAAGAACTAGTGGGTTGACATAGGCAGCGTTGGCATTCCCTCCAGTTTTAGGGGGATTGGAAGCTTCGGGTGCTTTCCGCCTTGCCAATATTCGATTGTCTTCAACGAAATGTCCTTTTGTTTTGCACTATGCGCAAAACAAACGGTGCACCCCCCAGAGTTAGACTTCTGATTTTTGGCAATAAAGGCATTTGCATGAGAGAGATTTGGAGCAGAAAAAGAGAGAAGTTTTGTCTTTTCATGCAAAAGTTTGCTACAAAGTGAGTGAAAGGGAATGGATTGGTCTAGATTGTCAAACGAGGAAATGAAAGGGGAAAATATTTCATAAAGTCCTCCCAAAAGGGTTGAAGAGAGGTCCTCGTCGGAAAGATGCACGCCTATCATGGTGCATTTTCCTGCTGACAATTCAAATGTGCTAATCTAATCCTGCATAGATTCCGACGGCTTTTTAATGGAGTTAAAAAACACTCGTTTTTGAATTCGGCAAGCGGTCCATCCGGTTTGAATGTAAGCTGCTTGAAGACGACTCCAAGCCTCGACG
Organism: Zygnema cylindricum; assembly: GCA_037447655.1. NCBI lineage: Eukaryota > Viridiplantae > Streptophyta > Zygnematophyceae > Zygnematales > Zygnemataceae > Zygnema > Zygnema cylindricum. The sequence goes on along the minus strand of JBBHKE010002081.1, from coordinate 104,981 downwards.
GATGAAGAGGCGTCACGAATAAGACGAGTGCGCTTGGTAGTATGTGACATCACTAGACGAGCGTGCGCATCCTCATCTTTTTGTTTCCATGTAGCTATTGCCAACTCTTTTGTAGCTTTTTCTGCTGGTTTATCAATAGAGGAATAGATAGGAGGCTTTGAAATTCCTATAAAATGGTCCCAAATCTTCTCGTGTTTGAAAAAATGCATGGCTGAAAATGACCAATCATAGAAGTTTTGGCCATCAAACTTCTGGATACTATTAGAAGTGGCATGGCTCGGCCTATAACCCATTGGAGGTGGATTGGCGGAAGCCATGAAATTGTACACAAGAGAAAGATCAATGCATTGAGAGAGGAATTGATTTGTATTTGGGATGATTTCATCAAGTGAGAAGAGTCACTTATATACAAAAATTACAATGCTAATTACTGTGGAGTCTAAGCTCTCTACGGTGCCCTGTAACAAGGGATCCAAGTCTAGATTCAAACAAATGTATGTAGGACAAAAGACTAGACCGTCGCCCAAAAGACTGGACCGACGGTCAAAGGACTTGTACGTAAAAAGACTTGACCGACGTATGTAATGAAAAGGTACAAATGACTTGTACGTAAAAAGACTTGACCGACGTATGTAATGAAAAGGTACAAATGACTGGATCGACGTATGGAAGTACAGACAGGACCAAAAGTGAGACGTTCGGATAAGACGGTCAACAAGACTTGACCGACGTAAGAAAAGTACAGACAAGACAAAAATAAACTGACGCTAAATGTCCCTTAACATTCATTACTTCAAATATGTGAAAGGTGTAGACTTCTAAAAAATATGGGACAGCCTACGATTGTACGAAACGAAATGTAGACGACTACGAAACTTCTTATAATGAGTGACGTCTACAAAAACGGCGATGGTTGTAGGCGTCGAGTTTTTTGTGTCATTATAGAAGTTTAGGGTTTTGTGACATTACGAAGTCATGCTACCTTGTGACGTCATCAACACGTAAAATTTTCGCCATGGCTTCCCGATTTATTTTTCTTACCATTTATCATTCGATATGCCATCAAAATGAGACCAAAAATATGAAAAAAAAGGAAAAAAATATATCTTTCATTTGATACTATTATTGTTGCATTTCATTTAGAGATGGGAGAAAGAGGAGCGGTCGAATGAAAATGATTGGGAGAGACGAGGCCGTTGTAAATTTTTGCAAAGGACCCATGAATAAAAGTGGAGGTCCGATACCCCAACGATTTTTTTTCCGTACATGCTTGTCATTTTGTACGTGCATGCGCATGACGAGCATGGAAAAAAATAGCGTGTACTCTCCCTCGTTCAAAAAATTTTAAAGACGTTTCACGCGTGCAATACCTGCTTTCTATTCGTCAATAAGGTGTTATTTTGGTTAGAATGAGATCGCGATTTGTTTCCATTACAAGTGTGAAGATGAGCTGGAAGTGGGTCACTATGTTAATAACGCCAATTGTCATACCTTTCAAGTTCTAAGATGACGCAAAATGTACTTGTGGTTTTGCCCATTTTTCGTACGGCGTAATATTTTGTTGTTGGAAGTCCCATTTTCTGTGAAAACGACGGGAAAAAAACCTTACTTGAACACATGGGAACACGCCCTAAGAAGATCACATGAAAAACCTATAACACAACTTACGATAAAGGCGCCGATCAAAGGCCTACCATATAAACACCTACCTTTGAACTATGGGAAAAATGGATGCAACAAGAATGACAAACTTTGAAGGGAAGGGGGAAAATACAAGACTCACCCGCTAAGATGGCAAAGTTCACGCAAGTAAGGGTGTGTTCCTATATAACCGACTTCTTAATTTGTTTTAGTGAAGTTTCTCACTATAGATTTCTAGTATGTTCATATGTTCGATGACGAAATCATTTCTTTAATTTGTGACGGATGTTGACGTGGATACAATTTGTGACCGTTGTAGACGATTACAAAACTCAAGACAATTTTTTGAAGTTAACAAAATAGCAAATTTGTATAAGTTTAGTTTTTTGTGACATTGTAGATGTTTAGGGTTTTGCGACGTTATGACGTCATGCTCACTTGACTTAACGTCGACGTCATTAGTTCAAGAATTTTCAGCCACGACTTTCCGATTTCGTTTTTTCACCTTTTCTTAGGGTGTGTGCCCATGTAACCGAATATTGAAATGTTACTCTGGAATTTATAGCACATTTTACGGTGTATTTCTCAAAGTGTTCATATGTCAAACATTACTTCAAAGATGTGACAGTTGTAGACGTCTACAAATGTGCGACAGCCTAAGATAGTACGAAACGAAATGTAGACGACTACGAAACTTCCTAAAATTAGTGACGTCTACAAATACGGCGACGGTTGTAGACGTCGTGTTTTTTGTGACATTGTAGATGTTTAAGGTTTTGTGACATTGCGAAGTCATGCAACTTTGTGACATCATAAGCACCTAAACTTTCCGCCATGGCTTCCCGATTTTTTTTCCTTACCTTTAATCATTGGATATGCCATCAAACTGCGACCAAAAATATTCAGAAAAAAAGGAAAAAATTATCTTTCATTTGATACTATTATTGATGCGTTTTATTTAGAGATGAGAGAAAGAGGAACGGTCGAATGAAAAAGATGGGGAAAACGAGGACATCGTAAACTTTTACAAATGACCCATGAATGAAAGTGGATGTCCGAGACCCCAACAAAAAATTTTCCGTTCATGCTTTTCATTTTTGTACGTACATGCGCCTGACGAGCTAGTAAAAAAATTGTGTGTACTCTCCCTCGCTCAAAAAATTTCGAAGACATTTCATGCGTGTAATATCAACTTTCCATTCGACGATAGGGTGTTATTTTGGTTAAAATCATGTCGCTTTTTCATTCCAGTACAAGTTTGAAGATGAGCTGGCATGACGTGGAAGCGGGTCGCGATGATAATATCGCCAAATTTATGTACTGCCCAAGTTCCAAGGTGTCGCAAAATGTAGTTTTGTTCTTGCCCATTTTTTGTATGGCGCAAGATTTTCTCGTTGCAAGTCCCATTTTCTGTGAAAACGATGAAAAAAACCCTTACTTGAACATATGGGCACACACCCTTACTCGACTTGCCATCAAAATAATTCCCAAAGGTAATCAAAAGAACGATTTTTTGAATATCTTTTATTGCATACCAATGTTGTCGTGTTTCTCTCCAAAATGTGAGAGATAAAACTGATAGTGTGAGGGAGAGGGGAAGAGGCATTTTCATAGACTTTGCTTTTGCGAAATGACATCTGTTGCTCGTGACCACTCCGCAGATCCTATACGAAAAAAATGTCCAAACATGTTGCAATTTTATTTTATTTTGTACTTCACATTTTATGAAAATGTTTTAAAAGTTTACAACACGTGCAAACACATGATCTTGTTTGTTGGTCAGCCTTTACTTTTAATAAAATTGACTCGCGAGTAATTTTCATATAAATTTTGAAGATGACGTTTTTTGACGTAGCATTGGGTCGAAAATAGCAAGACGAAAAGTCATAGTACATTTTAAGTTTCAAAATGACTCAAATTGTATCGTGGTTTTCCTAGTTTTTTTGTACGGCATAAGATTTTTTCGCTGCACGCTCTGTTATCGACGTCAAAGACAATAAAAAACCCTTACTTTATCACATGGGAACACAACCTAAGTCCCATGATTGGATGGTCAACACCGTTGCAATAGAACACATGTGCTTCAAGAGAGTAATTCTCCAGTTTCTCCACCATTTACTCTACATGCATTCTATATGGAAATAACAATTGCGCAAAATGTGCAGTTCACTTTTTAGATATGGTCTGTTTACACTCGAATTACACTGACATGTTGAGTACTCATTGGTGAACACATGAATACAGTGGGAGGTCCCAGATTCATACCCGGCCTGGTTCAATTTACGCAAGTCAATGCCAAACCCCAACTTCTACAAAATGCTAACAACAACCACAGACGACATTTTAGATGTGAGGAGGAGCAATTAATTCTTAGATCCCTTATAATTGACCAATACCTTAGGTCTTAGATCTTTATAAGCCGCAATTTTTTTCCAAAATATAACCTACACGCCAACCACAGATTGCATAAAATGAGGTTTTTGGACAAACGTAAAAACAAAATCAGTACAAGGTCCACAAGTCCGAAGACTTTTCTGGTCCGTGATATACATTGACATTCCTATGGGCCGAGTACGAGATGAATCGGCTTGACCTTGAGTAAAGATGATTTCCTATTATCCAGAAATCGTGTGGAAGAGTAGTATGCATGTGTAAATATGCATATTTTGGCGTTAAATGTTAGTATTGAGCATGCAAAATGTTATACTCATGCAACTGCGCCTTCCAGTAACAATGATTGATCTCTACAAAATAATAATGTCTAATTACCATGTCATTTTTATGACAAGAAAATAGATAAATACCAGTTTTGACAAATAAGTCTAAATTCACCAATCAATCATGATGAGGATTCAATTGGACTAGTTTCTAGTTTTTCAAATGAAATCCCAAAGGATTTGTAGGGATAAAAGATAGGGGAGAGAAGAGGGAAAGCGGCATTAGCAATGTGTGTTTATAAATTCGATCAAATCTCTCAAAATCTAAAAGAGATAAGGGGTCACAAAAAAAAATTAGAAGGAAAGACGTTTTAGACATAATTTCTTCTGCCAAAAAGAAATAGAATATCTCGCCCCTCATCAAATTTCCAAAAAGCGCGGGGACAAAGGTGGCCAAATATGCGATAATGGGCATTGGTTTTCACGCGAAATAAAGGAAAGGAAGATTTTCTGTTATAACAAGCAGTTTTTTCGTGATTCCAAGAACTGGCTCAGTCATGTCATGTTAATAAGCAAGTGGCAGTAGGCTAAGCTTATCCGCTGTTAGACCAAGCTTAAGCACAAAAGTAAAGCCTAATATGACACGCTTTGCACCCGTATCCATGAGGGGAACGAAAGAAGCCACACCATTGACAAAAAATGATTTTTACTCATTAACTTAAAAGCTAACATGGGGGAGGAACTCCTCGACGTAAAAAAGTTAAATATTCGCAAGAATTCTGTTTAGCAACAATGCGTGTAAGGCGGCTGCAACATGGTAACCATCTGAGATGAGGGTGAGTTTTGGAGCGTAAAAAAAGTCATAGTGGACAAAATGCGTAAGCGTTCTTCTAGTCAGAGTGCCTCGTAAAATGTTCGATCCAGAATATTGAGAGATTTGGCCATGATGGATGAAGCGCTTCTAAGCAAAAGAGGAGAAGGTTCCTTTATAAAAGTAAAAAAAAAGGGTGTTAAGGATTTTGGCGTCACGGTTGTGATCAGACGAACATTTATCAAATGTGGCCCCTTGTTGTAGGTAAAATTCTATGGGCTCCATTTCCCCACAGAAATTGCAGATCCAAAGAAGCTTATCTAGATAGTGCCGACTCCAAGTTGATAAAAACCCAAATGACTGACACCCTGATAGTTAGAACCCTAATACAACTTTACCTTTGTAAAAACAATTTCTGTGTGCTTAGTTCCCCCTCAGAATTCAAAGTTAGAATATGAGTATTTGGACACATTCCTCCACTTTGACTTTCCCATGTAGATGTTGGCGCCCTGGCAGGCAAAATCTTTGACCAACTACACCCTTTTTTAGCTTGGATTCCCCCGACTACACCCCATTTTAGCCTTGATTCTCCTGAGTCCAGAATCACTGAATTTTCTCCCTTGAGCAGTAAGTTATGGCTAGTCAAAGATGACCTTTATAATTATAAGCTCCTTTAAAGAGAGGTACATAAATTTCACTAAGTCCTGGTCTACCTACTCACGACTACCTACTACTAAACCGTATTTCAATAGGAACACTGTATAGTACAAGAAAATACAGTGGGCGATGTACTTATTTTACATCCATTGTACGACATGGCCTACAAGGTGACGCTTGTCAAACCAGCAGCCATGGTTCCTCCTCCCATCTTCTTCGGTATTTAATAATGTGGTGCCACGTGGCATCGCGTGATGCTATCTCCAAAATCCGCCAAAAGCTCATTCTGGGTGGCGGCTGCAGCAATGGCTGTCCGATCAAATATATTTACACGGTTCGGATACATGTTCGTGCATGAATTGTTCCTCGTCGTTAGTTTGGTGTGAATTAGTCGTCGCGTTAATGTTTATATATCTGTGAAACCTGTCGAGTGTATCGTTTCATTGATGTTGAGTGTATCGTTTCGTGAATGCCTTAGTGGATAAGGCTTACGACTACATAGTGATCCACAGACCCAGGTTCAAATCCGGACTTATGCAACATTTTGCTAAAAAATCCTCTTTTTCAATTTGCCACCTTCTAAGTAAGGCGGCAGCCATGACGTGCCTTTGATCCTCTCTCTCTTTTGTAAAGATCTAACTATAATAGAGAATTGAACTATTAATTACTTCTTTCATCACATTTGAGATATAGTAGACAAATACAGACCTAGAAAATACACATTTTAACAGTAGGTTGGTTCAATCTTGCAAGACTCGGCCATCTAACACAGGCATATTGACAACTGTGTGACCTATTCGCGTAAATTAAGATTTCATTTGCGTCATGAAGGCTGAAAATTGATTCTTCATCTTGGCCCCCATTTGCGTCTGAATTTCCAAATACTCTCTCTCCCTCTTGGATACCTTATGTGGAGTCATTTATTTCTCCGTTTGTATGTTTAGTTGAATTGGTTTTGCGGTTGAGCGTGAATAACACCACCTTTAATTTGATTTTGCTATAAAAGGGCTTTTTTAGGGTTTTTTATGTGGCACCTGTGGACGTAATGTCACATTTGCATGTAATGTGTACAAGTTGCGGTTTTGTATGGACACATTCGAGCACCATCCACCATTTTCCCACATTAGCGGAAACATATGTTGTTCTCGCGATTAACTGGTAGAGTTCCCTTGGCTATAACCTAAGGTGATTGATTGTTAGGATATGGGAAACGCATATGGTAGCGTCACGGGTTTTTCCTAACGGCTTTAGGAAAATTGTGCGCTTCCCACCCCCAAGTTTGCATTTCATATTCTATTGCATGGTAGGCTGCTCGGTCAAAAGTGAACTTCAATCTCTACATCTGAGTCAAATGGATCTAGATAAACCTATTTTACTAAAGCAAAAACTATCACAAGAATTTATAGACAACTTCTACATCAAACATTAAATCCTGTAATGCCTCTATGAGTGCATCCATTCAAGCACGCATTGCGAGTGCGGCGATACACATTAAATCCGATAATGCCTCTTTGAGTGCTTTTATTGGAGCACGCATAGTAGTGCATTTTTTTCCATTTTTTGTTTGAAGTTCATTAACTCGCGAATTTGATCCGGATTTTGCATGCGACACTCCTCTTGCAACATGTCAAACATGACGCTAAAGGGATACAACAGATATGTCATTGCCTGTCATGTTAGAATTAAAGCACGCACAGCTTTAACGAACACGTGAGATACTTTGTATCGGAAAAGGTAAATCATTGTTTTCAATTTCGTATTATGCCTACACTCTAGGATGTGAAGGTGGAGAGTTAGATGGAGGAAACCATGGCTCCTCCTCTTTTAGCGAAGGAGACAGACCAAGGCACATGATAGAGAGGACGAGATTTATCTGTAGCAAGAAAGATAGGACTGGCCAGGACTTGAACTTAGACCTTAATGGTTCATAGTAGCCATCGTTTGTATCCATTTCTTGTAGAAGATACTGATTCACACATGGGGTGTTATTTTGTAATATATCTATTCTGCGCTCACTTAATCATTTAACGGAATATATCGAACAAGCGCATATGGATAAAGAACATATTAGAGACAGAAAAAATAGTCAGGGCGTCGATTTAATTGAACGGATGTCAACGAATAGCATATTATGTTCGGACGACTTGCGTGAGCGTCAACAGCCTAAAATGGCTCTTTTGATGGATTACATCAAAAGAGCTGGAGATTGACACATGGCAACACCTCAAAAGTTGCCTGAGAAGAAGAAGGCAAATCCATGCTGTCGGTTGTGGACGGTACCATGGTTTTACTAGTGTACAGCAAATCCATGCTGTCGGTTTTGGAAGGTACCATGGTTTTACTAGTGCCGTACAGAAGCCGTAAATTTCGTATAGCGGTTGGTGTACCATTAAACTATACAAATATATAACAGTCTTATAATTGGTAGATAGCCTAGTAAATAGGAGTTGTGAGTAGGGGTTTTAAGACTTAGGTAGTTTTTGGACAACTCTCTCTTTATGGACTTTTGTATAAATCAGCAGACTTTGATTTGCTTTAATTTAGTGTTTAGTGGAGCATTGTCAGCAATCCTTTTTGTTGTGGACTCCGGGGAGTCCCGACTTTATACTAGTGAAGTCGGTTAGAAATATTGCCTGCCAGGGTGGGAGTTATTCTGGTGGGTATTGCATTGTGTTTTAGTTATCCTAGAGGATTTGCCTATAGTGCACATTCTGTGGAACTATGAAATTCACATAATTTCACTTCGGCAATGGCCGCTTTGATAAAATTGGTAAGTGAGTCAAGGAATTATAGAATTGTCGGTCAAAAAGAATTTTCTTATTGTCCAACAACAACTAGACTTCCTGCAAAAGGTGGAAAATACTCCCTCACCGCAAGTATAAAATCGTAAAGTCAACATACTGATATAATGCGGCATGACAGCTAACACCTCATAACATTGGAACCTATTGGTTGAAGTTGACCTTGTTGGTTTCACCCTCTCAATGGATAGTAAGATCACTCTTTTGGTGCTTTCTTTTCCCATCAGATGCAAACAAATTCCCACATGGATTCATCAACATGATGTTGTTATTTGAAATTGGAAGAAATTTGGGAAAGCTCTCTTGAAAGTCAAGTTCAATGCACGAGCTTTATCGAACCATGAATGGAAAACCGAGATTTAAAACTCACAATGGCAATGGGAAAATAAAAAATCATGACAAGCGTGACATTCAAAATCGAGAGAAAAATACAAACAATAAGTTTTTCTATTGCGGAAAACTAGCCACTTCATTTGAATTTTTCGCAAATAACATTTATGAGAAGCAACACCAAAAGTGAAGGATAATTGCACAAATATAACTATTAAAAATAAAACTCTTAGAAAGCCTTGCACGAAAACTTAACTCGCACAAAACAAACTAAATCAAACTGTGTACAAAAACCTTAAGCATACCAACGAAACAAAAGAAGATACTCTATTTCCAAAAAAACGATGGCAATGAAAGGATCGACACTAATCAAAATGCGCACAAAAAGGCAAAATTTTCAGTTCGAAAGAAAAGTTTAACTCAATTGAAATGTCAACCATCTCACTTAACATGCATTGAATGTAAGAGCGGAAGAATCGGACATTAAAAGAGTTGGTGATGGCAATGCTCCATATGACAAAACTCAGACATCGTCTTTGGGAGGAAGCACTTAGAGTGGCAAATCATGTTTCTTATCAAAGAATCAACTCTGCTTTGGGCCACAAAACACCGGAAGAACTTTGGAGTGCAAAGGTGCTAACGATAAAACACTTAAGGATTTTGGGATGTGAGGCTACGAGGTATATAGTGGAAAGACATCGAGATGGGAAATTTGCGGCACGATGATGGGAAGGATACTTTGTGGGGTATAGTGAGAATTCAATGCAATGTCGGATTTACAACCCGGTTACTAGAAGGTTCGAGAGTCTAAAAGTGTGGAATTCAACAAAATTTTGGAATGAGTCCAAACAAGCTCAAGATTACAAGGAGGATAGTCACTGTGAAGAGTAGGAGGATAGTCACTATAAAGAGTTCACGGTAGATGAGGAGGAAGATGTCTTGATGGAGGTAGGGTCAAAGATTTGTAGAGAAGACTTTAAAGAAAATTCAGATGCCTAAGCCTACCGAAAACAGACCAAAAAGAGGGAAGGTCATTGGTGAACCACTGACACGCACCAATAATGTGACATCAGAAGAGACGCCTTTGGAGAAGGAGGACGATGACAAGCTTGAGAGCAGTGATTGTGAAAAAGTTTGAGCAGTTTGTAGAGGACGTACGGAGGAGTAAGAGATCAACTAAAGGGAAGGCACCAGATCACTTCTCACCAGGGTGGCTATACAACAAGCAAACCAGTTATCAAATGGCAATTCATTAGAGAAATAAGGGCGGAATCCTTCCACTTATAAAAGACAATAACACAAAATCCTCCAAACGATCCTCAATCATATCAAGAGGCTCGAAATTTAAACGGATGGGAGAAGAAATGGAATCCTGTGCTCGTCAAAGAATTTAATTATGTAAAAGCTAATTGGTGTTTCGAGGAATTAGACTTGCCGAAAGTAAAGGCAATAGACTCAAAATGGGTATTCAAGACTATGACCATAACCTCAGGGGAAATTCTTAATTATAAAGGAAGGCTAGTATGTAAAGTTTTCCAGCAAAAGTAAGGCATTAATTATTTAGAGACCTTTGCTCGTGTGGTCAAGCTCGACTCATTGCGTGCAATTATTGCAATGGGGGAGATAGAATGAATGGACATTGAACATGGGGTCGTAGAAACAACTTTTTTTAATGGTGAATTGGAAGAGTTGTATATAAAAATTCTAGGAGTTCTTCGAGAGAGGCGTAAGTTATAATGGTTTTGGAAGGATTTCTATGGTTTGAAGGAGGCACCAAAAACGTGGAACCATAAGCTTCACCAGTTTTTCTAACTTTTGGATGTAAGAGGCGTACTGCAAATTGTGGAGCATATATTTAGAGAGAAGGTTGAGACATGATAATTTTCAGTGTACACGTAGATGATTCCATTTCCATCTCTCACAACTTGGAGTAACTTGGAGAATTAAAAAAAGAATTTCAAAAACATTTTAAAATGACAGACTTTGGAGATGCACAATACATTGTGAGAATTTGGATTCACGTGAGAAGGAAAGAAGATATTAAGTTAAGCCAAGAACAATATGTAAACGACGTACTAGGAATATTTGGGTTCTTAGATTGTAAACCAACTCCTCTTGATCCTCCTGACAAGCGTTATAATTTTGTTAAAATTCTCGATGTTGATGTTGTGTATAGAAAGGCGCCGAAAGTTTGATGTATTTTGGTGTTGGAACTAGGACAGACATTAGTGTTGCAGTGAGTGTGGTTAGTGGATATTGTTCTAATCCGAAAAAGATACATTGGGAGGCAGTGAAGATAATCTTTAGATATTTGGGTGGAACACTATATCTTGGAATTATTTTTAGGAAAGGTAAGAGCTTGAGTTGTTATAGATACTGTGATGTCAACTATGGAAGGGAACATGATAGAGGAAGATCTATGTCAAGATGTGCGTATTTACTTGTAGGAAGGAGCCATCTCGTGGAATTCCCGTTTGTAACCTACTGTGGCATTGTCATCTACGGAGGCAGAGTATATGACCATAGTCATGCTGAGAAAAATGTTGTGCGGATTAAGGAATTTATATCAGAGGTTGGAGTGGAAAAAGAATGCATGTAAATATTGAATGATAACATGTCCTCTATTGCACTCAGTAAAAATTTTGTTTACTTTGTTTCTTTGAGCTGACTTACCCTTTTAGCTTACTAACCTCTTCATCTAGTACAAGTTGAGCTTCATCTAGTAAAAGTTGAATAGCTCAGGTAGACTCCAATATTTCTCCACTTACAAATTCAACAGATCTGGTACATTTTAGTATTCTTTAGGTAATCTCCAATCAAAATAAGAGCTTGTTGTGCATTTGTTAAATCACCTCTTAAAAACAAAAATCCAACAAACTACTTCCGTAACCGTGACAATATTCGGCTTAACTCTCTTGCATACCTTTACTTATAAAAATTGTGAGCTAGTTGTAATCATCTAATGATTTAGATTAGTTTTTTGATACATGGTACCTATAACCATCAAAAGTTCAACAACTTGCTATTTTCATATAGAATGCGTGAAGGGTAAATGGACGAGAAAATGGAGAACAACTCTCCTGAAGCAAGTGTGTTTTGGTGCAACGGTGTTGATTATCCAATCATGAGACTTAGGGTACTTTCGCATGTTACTGAAACTTTAGTCTTGTAACTTTGTTTTTAGAGAAGATTTTCTGTAATACTTTCGGAGCATTCGTATGTTAAAAAATGAAATCGTTTTCTTTAGATAATGACGGATGTAGACGTGGGAGTAATTTGTGACGGTTGTAGACGAATACAAAACTCTCGACAATTGATGATTTAACAAATAGCGACGGTTGTGACATCTAGCTACTGACGTTGTAGATGTTTAGGGTTTGTGACATTTTGACGTCACGCTCAAAATATGATAGCGTCGACGTCACAAATTATAAAACTTTCCACCATGGTTTCCCGATGTTGTTTTTTACTCTTTTCTCACTCTACTTGCCATCAAAATATGCCCAAAGATGGTAAAAATAAATCTTTTTTAGAGATCTTTCATTTGATACCATTATTGACGCTTACCATTGGAAAAATTGTGAGATAGACGAGGTAGTGGGAGAGGGAGAGAGAGAGAGGCGCTTTCACGGAATTCGCTTTTGCGCAATGGCGTCAGTTGCTCGAGACCCACTCCACGACCCATGTACGGAAAAAAGCACACGGAAAAAAGTCGTGCACAAGCTAAAAACGTGCAGTGGGTTTGTTTTTTGGTACTCCGCGTACAAAATTGTCAAACTTCTGACACGTGCGACAACATCTGGCTATTCGCTCACCTTATCATACTTTATTTAAAACCACTTCGCGAGGTGATTTTATATAAAGTTTGAAGTTGAACTAAAAAGACGCGAAAGTGGGTCAAAACGCGCTAAATGACAAATTGCATCGCGCTAAGCAACAAACTCCATTACATATAAAGTTTCCACGTAACGCAACTTGTATGGTGGTAATTCCAATTTTCTGGTATGGCTGCGTAATTTCTCGTTTTTTTCTAAGTTATGGAGGAAAACAACAGAAAAAAATGTAACTTTAGCACATGCGAAAGTACCCTTACTTGCGTGAACTTCGCCATCATCGCAGGTGAGTCTTGTAGCTTCCACTTCCCTTCGACGTTTGTCATTGTTGTTGCATCATTTTTCCAAGATCCATGTCGTCCTTTGCTAAGGGTGCGTCTCTGTGTGCTTACGTAAGGGTTTTTTTCTATCGTTTTCCTGTAAAACTTAGAGCCGCACCGCATAAGTTTCACCCGTACGAAGGAATCGCAAATTTGTGGAGTACAATTTGCGTCATCCTCGACCATAGGATGTACAAAAATTTGTCCTCTTATGTTTTTCGACCCACTTCCACGACAAAAAACGTCATCTTCAACCTTAATATTAAAACAAATGCGCGATGTGTTTTAAAACTAGGTTTCTTTGATAAACAAATAGGAACATATATTTGCACGTGCGGTAACTTTTGATAATCTTCATACTATTTTCGAGGACAAAAAAAACTATAGAATTCGCTATGTTTTGTCCGTTTGCTTTCTCATACGACGAAGAAAGTACATAATTGGTTTGGTTTTGTCCATTTCGGTTTTTTTTTTTTGCAGGGGTCTCGAAACTTCAATGCCATTTCACGTCGACCGGATAGGAGACGCGAACGCAAAGCGCATCTTCTTCAACCGTGAAACTGCACAGGCTGGAATGCGGTACGTCTACAATGTCACGGTAAGACATGTGACGTCACAAGCAGTTCCAAAAAATAGAGTGCAACAACACAGATTGTAGACGCTAACACCGTTACAGCCTCACCGGTATTGTCGACGTATACAATCGTCACAGCTTAAGTTACGATTTCGTCCTTACAGACATAGGGACACCCGAATCCGGGTCTGCCAGATCTACGCTAAAAAACAAAGAAAATTTTCTAAGTTTGAAGTAAATAGAGACGCACCCTAAGTTTGATTAATTTTTTATTGTTTTTGCAGAGCTTGCATACTTCTTGCTGACAAGACCATGGAGCCACTTTGTCTTGAAATGTCGCCGTGTCGCCGACTAATCATTCGTCCTTTGCAGACTTTTTGCTAGCACGATCGGAGGGGGAACATTCAAAATCTCACACGTGGGAAACCGTTTTGTACATTGTGAGGGTACGTCCCCATGTGTTAAAGTACCGACTTTATTTCGTCATTTTCACCCAAAACGCAATTCCGTACGAGAAAAACTTTAGCCGTACAAAAAAATCAAGTCTTGAAAAGTACAACAAACGTCAAGTGGATACTTTGGATGTACTTCATGTTTGTCGTCATATTAACATATTTTGGCGTTTTCCTTTTTTCGACCCCAGGCAAGAGAATCCAGCCAGTCAAAAAACTTTATCAAAAATCACCTCGCGAGGTGATTTCAGAGAAAGTACCGCCCAAACAACGAATGCAAAACGGCCCACGCACGCGCCACACGCGTGGAAATTTTTTAGGTGGATTAAAAAAAAACAATTTTTCGCTTTGCGAACTGTACGTTACTAGCATCATTTCGTCTAAGGTGAAATCCGCCGAGTAGCTTCCCTCCTTCTACCGTACACTCTCCACTTACCGTACACTCTCTCCCACTTCCACTATCATGCTCCCTCACACTCCATGTCTGCCGTTCTCTCACATTCAATATAAGGAGTCAACAGAACGCTAGCTGGCCAAGAACTTGAAATAATAGAACGAGAGTCGTTTTTCAACAACGTAAAAGGTATTTTTTCCTTATTTATATTATGTGTCATATATATTTATATTTATATTTATATATATATATATATATATATATATTTTTTTTTTTTTTTTCATTATCTCTTGTTTTTTTTTTTTTTTTTTTTTTTTTGGAGAAAATTGCGATGAAGCACTCGTAAAAAGTTCACAGTAAAAAGGTTTCCTGGCAGTTTTTCTGCAACAGATTACCTTTTCTCCGCAACAGATTAAGTTTTTGTAGCAGGTGTGGAAAAGGATGAAATTGCGAACTATAAAATTCCTTGGTTTTGTAAAAACATGCAGGCGGAAAGGAGTCAGCTGGACAGTGGTAGTAGGGTAGGAGTGTGACAGTGGTAGTAGGGTTGGAGTAGGTTGAACAGTGATGGTCTGATGTGGTCTGATGTCTACAACGTCACGGTCAACATCACGATGTCACGTGATGTCGCGGGAGTTGTGAACAGTTGAACACCATTTGTCATTGTAGACGTGTACATCCGTCGTTAGTTTTTGAGACGTCACTAATTGCCGCGTGTACTATAGACGTCTACAACCGTAGTAGTTTTTGCGTACGTCATCAATTATAGTAAGTTTCGTGGTCGTTTCCAATCGCCGCAAGTTGTTACCCACATCTACATCCGTCACATTTTAAAGTTCCGGTTTCATTTCCGCACATAGGGACGCTTTTCAAAGTAGTACGGAATATTCCACTACAGTCCAAAATTTATTTTCAAAGTATCGCTTACATGGGGACGTACCCTGAATTGTGCCAGAATGTTTGACGTCATGTTTTCATTGGATTTCATGGTTATCGTAACTTTTATGACCGGTTGCTGTACACTTCTGTACGTTCTCTCGACAGGTTATGACCTGCTGACGTTTGCGCCTGTAGTAATACCATAATTTTGCATGCGTTATCCATTCTTTGTACCTTTTGTACTGTTCTGTCGCTCACGTGGCATTTGCTGACGGCAATCTTGTCGATTGGTCTACGAAATCTGGAGAAGTCCTCAAAATATTCAACGGTGTCGATCTTGTTTGAAAGTCCAGACCGAATTTACTCGTTGAAATTCGTTACAATAAAAAATAGTACGGTTTTTGTAGAAAGTCAGTGCTCTAACAGTCCTGAACTTTGCTAGTTTGCTTTAATCGTTTCACACGTGCGCTTTGTCGGGACGAGTCCATGTGTACGGCGACAGGACGTGTAATGAAATGCTTTGACAGTTTGACTGAATCTTTCCTCAAGGCCAGAGTTTCCCGTTACGAAGTTTCCCCACACTTTCCTTAAGCCGCTGGCTTAAAACGTTTTTATAAACTTTTGATTTCTTTTTTTTTAGAATTTTTTTGTAATGCCTGTTTGTGACGTCTTGGGAATTTATCCAGATCGTGAGTCTGAACTTTTTTTTCTTGGAGGTAAAAATTCCATCAAAAATAAACGTAAACATCAATTCTACTGTTGCGATTTGTCAGTCATAAACGTGCGTTCATCTAAGCCACACAAATAGCTTTCGTAAAATTTCATAAATCGGAAAGAAAAATATCTTGAGAAGCCTAAAATTTTTAGAACTCTCTTAGATACCTCATTTTCTTTTCTCCCATCTCAGACATTTTTTTTGACATCTGCCCCGGGAAGCTTCGTTGTGCCGAAACTCAAACAAGTAAAATGTTTAGCTGTCTGCCCAATATTCTGGGCAGCAACAGCTAGCCGACAACAAAACAGATATCCGGTGTCGGTATCAAGTTGCATTCATGGAAGTGCTCTCCGCGGTGCGCCGCGTGCTACAACAAGATCTGAAACCGCAACCGAGCACATCAAATATATATATACGTGTACAGCTTCGTCGAAAACTTACCAAATCATTAAGTGAAAGGAGTTCGTTAGGACGCACTCAAGATATTTGTCACACTGTCATCTTTACGTACACACTCTCTCTCTCCTTCACTTCCCTACTCCCACGGACCTTCCATATTTTCCCACTCTCTCATCTCTGCCTTCTTCCCTTTTCTGTCTACTTTCTCTTATAATTATTTTGCGCCAACTTCTTTCTAGGTTCCCTAACTTTTATTCCATTACCTCTCCCTTTCATTTTTTTCCCTCTTTCAATTTTTTTCTCTTGTCAACACTTTACAACATTTTGCCACTCATTTCTACTCTTCCACTCCCTCTCCCTCTCCCTTTCCCTCTTCCTCTCGGTCCCCCTCTCTCTATGGACTCTCAGGTGGATAAATTCTTCTCCTTCCTTGAACCCTCTCTCTTGCCTTTCCCATGGTTCGTCCTCCCTCTCCTCATCGTCGTCCTTTCCACCCCTCTCCTCCTCCAACTCCTGCCGTCTTCCACCTCCAAAGGCTCCTCTCTCTCTCTCCCTCCCGGCCCCTTCCCATGGCCCATTGTCGGCAACATTCCCCAAATCGCGTCTGATCCTCTTCCGTTCCGCGCACTTGCCAGGCTGGCAGAATTGTACGGACCCATCGTGTCACTTAGAATTGGTAGCGCGCCATTTGTCGTCGTTTCTTCGGCAGAAGCTGCTCGAGAAGTTTTGAAGGAATCGGACGCGGCTTGTTCTGGAAGACCCTTGCCTATGTCAGCGAAAATTATTGAACATGACGGTGAGTGCAAAAATGGTTTGATTCTGTTGACATTATGGGATTTTTTTATTTTATTAGAAACAGGAATGTTTAATATCACGTGAAATTTTTTGATCCTCGTTTTAAGAAGTATTTTGGGCTCTAGCTTTGGTGGTCCTGAGATAAAAATACTGGAAATTTTGAAATCCGCGATTTTTTTATGTCAAATACCTTGTTTAATGTAAAAGAATTGAAAATCGTGTGTCAAGGAATAAATCCAAGTCTAGAGAATGCCAGGTGCCACTTCTTCTCCATCTCCCTCGCCCTCTCTCACCCACTCACAATGCCTTACTCCCGCATTCCCTCACTATCTGTCTCCAGGAAGGAATATTGGGTTCGCACCTCCCGGTCCCCACCTCAAGCTTGTCCGAAAGCTCTGCGCTATGAATCTGTTTACCCGAAAACGGCTCGACGCATGGAAACCCGTTCGAGTCGAGGAAATGGTCGCTATGTGCGACGCTGTAACACAAGAAGCCAAATTTCGTGATGGTCGTGTGACACTCCGACACCACCTAACTCGCGCTACTCTAAACAACATTCTGAGAATGTCTTTCGGAAGACGATTCGAATTTAGTGTCCCTGGTCGAGCTAATCTGGAGGCCGATAAGTTTGCTGCCGTTACGGATGAGGTTTTTGATTTATTGGGAGCTTTTAATTTGGCGGATTATATTCCAATGTTACGCCCATTTGATCCCTTGAAAGTGAAATCTCGGAGCGAAAATGCGAATAAATTTTTGGTGAAGTGGCTCGGAGATGAGATCGAATCTCATCGGAGAAAACTGTCAGAACAGGGAATTGTCTCCGAGGATAACAGGAAACTTCCTCAAGATTTTTGTGACGCTCTTTTATTGGCGGACAATGAAGAAAAACTGGGAGAAATCGAAATGATCGGCGTTTTACAGGATATGATTTTGGCCGGAACCGACACAAGTGCCGGAACAGTTGAATGGGCGATGATTGAACTTCTCTCGAATCCGGAAATTATGTCTAAATTGAGAGAGGAAGTAGGAACCGTTTTTGGTAAATTTGGGGAGAAACAAGAAGAAAATGGTCTTGTTTCTGATGAGAAAGTGAGGGATTTAGAGAGTCAACTTCTCGAGCTTCCCTATTTGAGAGCCGTCGTGAAGGAAACTCTTCGTCATCGAACCGTCGGTCCTTTACTCATACCCCATGTAGCCGTTGAAAATGTCGTTCTCGGGAACGGAAAATATAATGTGCCACGTGGCACAACGATTCAGGTCAATCAGTGGGCAATACACCATGATCCTGCCTTGTGGCCGGATCCCCATGTATTTAAACCGGAGAGATTTCTTGAGAAAGATCTCGAAATTCGGGGAATTGATTTTAGTTTTATTCCTTTCGGATCTGGTAGGAGAATGTGTCCGGCGTATAACTTGGGGTATCCGATGGTGGTTTTGGAACTTGCCCATTTGGTTTACAAATTTGAGTGGAGTATGGAGGGGGGAAAGCTTCCTGATTCGTCATCAAAGTTTGGACTCACTGTGTGGCCAGCTACACCGCTGGAAGCCATAGCCAAACCTCGTGAGTAGGAAACAATAGGAGAAGGAAGAAGGGAGAGAAGAAAAGTGGAGGGAAAGAGACTAGAAGCGGGGAGACTAGGAGAAGGGAAGGAGAGTGGAAGGGAGGAGACATGAAATTAGTGATAAGAGAGAAACAATTGAGAGGGGGAGGGAGGTCACAACGCGAAAGAGAGAGGAGGGAATTGGGAGGCGGAATTTTTTTTGGTGCAAGAATGAAACAGGGTCTCTTCTTTTGAGTGATGCAAGGAGTTGGGGAATAGTAATTTCGGAGGAAGCACGTATAAAGGTCTCCTTGTTTTATTCTGTGATATATTTGAGGTCAGTTTTGTGTAGATTTTTGTGTTTTTATTTTTCCGTCCCTTTTTTTTTCCTTTTTTCTTGAGAAATGTTGTGGGTAGATGAAGATTCAAATCGTCTTGTTGTTAGTTGATAAGGTTTTGCTGGTCGTTATGATTGTAAACATTATATCTGTAGTCAAGTTTTTCTTTCTGTGTGGAATATTTTGTATTCATGTTACATATTCTTTAACGATGTAATGTCACAATGCCTGGCTAGTTTTGTATTTTTATTTTTTTTTTATTTGGGCAACGCACAGTTGTTTGCTACTTTCGGGTACATTCTATCTAGATTTGGAATGAGTGACTGGTAGAATCGGTAGAATATACACATGATTGATTGAAAATTATTTGAACTCAAAAATGCTGATTCTTTTGACTCGTACACAATTATTGCATCAGGAGAAGAAAGAACATTTGTGATGTTTTTCTGTGATGTATTATTTTTTAATAGAGTCTATCCCCTCTGTTTTAAAATCTTAGAAACGTATTGAAGAAGATTTTGAAAGGATCGACAATAAACTCAGAGCTCACTAATGAAAAATTGTAGCAGCAGAAGCATTCAGAATATAAAACATTGAATCAACATTTAAGAGATATTTCGGAAATATTTTCACATTAATACAAAACCGAATTACAACTTTTCTTTCTCTTCTACTCCTCCACATATATCTTCAATTGATCGTTGATTGATTTAACACAAGTCCATGGCTTCGCACGTGTAAGCGTGCGCCGCCAAGAAACCTCTAGAAATCTGCCATCTGTCCGCAGATTAGACTAGATCACTGTAAATTTCACTGATGACTGAAACATTGCAAAACGACAAGTGAAAGCGAAAGTACTATAGAAATCTAGAAGTACAATCGTACTCAAATAAAAGTACACAAATATCTACGTAAAACTACAATTTTGTCGCGAAGCGAAACATACAGTACACCGCCAATCGCTATTAGCGTTGAAGTTTGATTAGCGTATAATAATAATTACAGTGGTGTACACTTTTTAAGAATTTGAAAATTTTGGAAAAAATCATACATTCTAATTTTTTGATTATGGTAATTTGGATCTTTGAAAAAACAAATGTCGGTTGCAAACATGCTTACACTAATATAGGTCCCCGTACAAAATCTGACAAATCGTACACAAATCGTACATTCACACGGTCAAAACGCGGCTGTCGGACGAATATATGCGAACTGGATTTATACGACCTGGCTTTTTTCCTTTTTAGAACGCACATTCTCATGCGTCCGCGGTTACTAAAACTAGTTTATTGTAATTTTTAACTTAAATAGGTACATATGTGTACGGTCTGAAACTGACCGTATACCACTCTATTTAATAGACAACGTACTGAAAATAACCCTAAATAGAATAAAGAAAAAAATAGAATGAACTACACTAATAGAGAATAAAACAAAAAAAAAGCGGGAAGGAATTAGCGTACACAACGCTAATAGCGATTGGCGGTGTACTTTCGCGTAAATGAACGTACTAGTACTTTCGCGATACATCTTTAATAAAGTATAGTACGGAATCGAATCGATTCTTCGCACGCACGATTCTTTCAATGAATCGTAACATTCTCCCTCTTCATTGAAGAATCGTCTCCATCACAACAACCCAAATTTAGGTCTTCCTCTTAAAAGCACATTAACTGCTATAAAAGGAATTCCGTCTCCTTTGCATCGGAGACGAAATAATGGAAATTGGAATTCTCTCCACCAATTTTGTCATAAGAAAGCCGATTTGATTTCTTTCCTCTATTCTCTCGAGTACTCCGTCTAAGGACCGGAACTTGTTCCACAATCTTCTCCTTCTCGTCCACATTTGGTAAACTCGATATTGAGCTCGAAGATTTTTGACTTTCCGTCGACATTTTGGAATTACGACTCACATTACTCCGAACATCAATGTCAATGTCCAATTTCTCCGAACGCGAATCAACATTTGATTTTCCCTTCTTGATATTATCAATGGATTCAGGCTCCTCATCCGAATCCGAGTCCTCAATTTCCGGGAAATTTGTAACATCGTCTACCTCATAGAAATCAAGATTCTTCTTCAATTCCGCCGATTTCTCAATAACCGATTTTAAGTCTTTTAACATTTCGGGATTCTTCCACAATACGACGAACCGGGTCGAATACACGATAAAGATTTCCTTTCGTACTATAGCCCACGAAAATTCCGGGCCAACTTCTCGCCGCAAATTTCCCTTTCCTTTTCACTTGATCCACATACACCGTAGCACGACATCCCCAAATTCGGAGATGATGGAGTGCCGGTTTGCGCCCATAAAGTAATTCGAATGGTGTTTTATCACCGGAAACCGAAGTAAGTCTCCGATTACAAATGTAATTGGCCGTGAGGATAGCATCTCCCCATAATGAGATACTTTGACCGGCCGAATGCACCATCGCCCTCACCATTTCTTGTAAGGTCCTATTTTTCCTTTCGGCTACTCCATTTGATTCCGGAGAATAAGGTGAAGTAAATTGTTGGGTAATTCCTTTCTCCTTACAATACCTCTCGAATGCGATAAATTCGCCTCCATTATCCGAACGAATGGCTTTCAATTTCCGTTCGCATTGTCTTTCGGCAAATGCATGCCACTCAATAAAAGTTTCAAGAGCATCCGATTTCCTCTTCAATAATCGAACCCACGAAAATCTCGAATAATCATCAACGATGACCATAATATATCGATTTCCTCCAAGGCTCTCCGGCTTAATTTGTCCACATAGATCGACATGGACAAGCTCCAATGGATGTTGAGCCCGAAATTTCACATCTTTCGTAGGATGTGATTTCCGAATTTGTCGTCCTTGACTACATCCATCGCATCCATTTACTTTTTCGCCGGTAGCAGGATCTAATCCTCTTACACATGCCGTTTTTATCATTCTCCTCAAACTTCCTTTGGATGTATGACACATCCGATGGTGCCATAGCGTTAAATCTCCTTTTAATTCCGATATTTCATTTAGAATGCCCGTGGAAGGAGCATTCTTCCTTGGTCGCCTCCATAAAAGTCGACTATGCATCGAATTGGTGACTTCGCCTTCGCCAATTAATTTGCCATCGGCGCGATATATGTGAATCGCCGAATCACCTCTAGCGACTACGCTTCCACCGGCACGGTGAATTTGAGGTAGGCTTAATAGATTCACTGAACCATCCGGAATATATAAGACGTTGCCTCCGATATAGTTTCATTTCCGACACGGTCCCACGTGGGTAGATTTAAACGAACGGTACCCACTGTACCAACCGTAATCGTTTGTCCACTTGCGACCGTAATTAATTTTGATACGTTAAGTGAAAGCATGTCGTCAAAAAGTGTAGCGTCCTTACATACGTGGTGAGAGGCTCCCGTGTCGATTATCCATTCCTTTTTGTGTGCTTCACTTGGTTCACATAGTGAATCAAGCGTGAGGTGCAAACAAGTGAACGTCTGTCCTCCTTCGCTTCCTTCATAATTTCCCAAGTTGACAAAATTTCCATGGTTGCCGCCATGTTTGCCATAGCGTCCTCGACCATTACCAATGTCACGTCCGCGGCCACGATTACCAAAACCGCGACCGCCTCTTACTCCTCCGCTACCAAATTTAGAGTAGCATTGTTGACTCGAATGGCCAATTTTTCCACAATTGAAACATTCTTTCTCCTTTTCCGGACACGAAGCCGAAATATGACTGAGCCGATTGCAACGGAAACACAAGACGTTGCTATTATCATTCTGGACGAACCGAGGTCTTAGATTTCCGCCTCTATCAAGCCATTTTCCACGACCTCTTGGTCCTCCTCCTTTTCCACCCCCTCTTCCACGAAAATAATGTAAATCCGCGAATTCGGGAGCGGCCACATTCAAGGATCCAACGTCCAAAGATCCTTTTGAAGAAATGCTACGATTGCTCTCCGCCATCTTCAAATAATTCACAATAAATTCGTAGGTGTTATTTTCCCTCGCAAGTAGAATCTCCTTGAGGTGAATCCACTTATCCGGTAATGCATTCAAAAATCTGGTTACTTTGTCCTCCTCCGTGATCACTCTCCCATTGTTAAGAAGTTGCTCCACAATAATATTGAATCTCTTCACGGAATCGTCAAAAGATTCGTTGGATTTCATTTTGAATTGCATAAAGTCGGAGAACACATATTGCCCCTTGTTTTGGATTCCCTTCTCAAATTGGGATTCCAACACCTTCCAACATCCATGTGCGGTGCTATGTGTGAGAAAATGATCATGCACGGACAGTGAACATGTTTGCATCAATCCGGTGATGGCCGCAAGATTCTTTCGCTTCCATAAACAACGAGCCTTCGTATCTCCGACCGACATTTTCTCTTCTCCATTTACGACTTTCTAAAGATGTCTCAAAATTAATTGAGCTCGAGTATACTTCTTCCATAGAGGGTGATTCAAACCATTGAAGACAACGGTCTTTCCGTGCATTTGAAACATTTCCACTCCTCCTTGACTATCCTCCTCTAAATCGGAATTATCATCTAGCTTTTGATTGAGCTAACTCATCAATCCTTCTATGCACGGGTGAAAGCTTCTCATCAATCCGACGCATGAAATTCTCAATATACTTTCGCATTTGATTGTCGGGCATCGAGCCGGCAAAACCTCTATTTTGATCAAACGAATCCGTGGGGAATGATGACTCAAATGCGGCCCCGGAGAAAGTGAACTCTCTTTCTTCTTTAGGAGGATCCTGGGGAGTCGACATATTTTCCCAAATATTCGCGACAGGGGTAGCTGAAGAGGAGGGAGTGAAAGGGGATTTCTTTTTGTTCCTTCCCCCATAACCAAAGGGGACACTACAATGGAGCTCTACCTGCTCCGATACCAAATGAAAGGATCAATCAAAATTCTGGGCTCACTTACAAACAATTATAGCACAGAAGCATTCAGGATATAAAACATTGAATCAACATTGAAGAGACATTTCGGAAATATTTTCACATTAATACAAAACCGAAAATACAACTTCTTTTCTATCTCTTCTACTCCTCCACATATATCTCCAATTGTTCGTTGATTGATTTAACACAAGCCCATGGCTTCTCTTAAATAACACACTAGCCGTGGCGCGGCACGTGTAAGCGTGCGCCGCCAAGAAACCTCTAGAATTCTGCCACCTTTCTGCAGATTAGACTAGAACACTCTAAATTTCACTGATGACTGAAACATTGCAAACCGACAAGTGAAAACAAAAGTACTATAGAAATCTAGAAGTACAATCGTACTCAAATAAACATATAGAAATATTTACGCGAAACTACAATTTTGTCGCGAAGCAATAAACGTACAGAAATATCTACGCGAAACTACAATTTTGTCGCGAAGCGAAACATACAGTACTTTCGCGAAAATGAACGTACTAGTACTATCGCGATACATCTTTAATAAAGTACAGTACCAAATTGAATCGATTCTTCGCATGCACGATTCTTTCAATGAATAAGTGACTTTCCGATATATATATATATATATATATATATATATATATATATGCTATATATATATATATATATATATATGCTCTATATATATATATATATATATATATATATATATATATATATATATATATATATATATATATATATATATATATATATATATATATATATATCAATTACGCACGTGTTCAAAGTATTGCTTTGGATTTATATCGATTGTTCTGATTTCTCCATACAATTATGAACTTTGATTTCTTTCGTTTCTAAAAGTAGTAGATGAAATATCCAACACATGGAATTTGCATAGGATTAAATTGAATAGTTGTTACATGGTAACCATTTTGCTTTTCAACCTAACCACCTTTCATGACAGGTAATTTAATATAATTCGCAATGGTTTGGTGA
The DNA here is from genome assembly GCA_037447655.1 of Zygnema cylindricum. Classification (NCBI taxonomy): domain Eukaryota; kingdom Viridiplantae; phylum Streptophyta; class Zygnematophyceae; order Zygnematales; family Zygnemataceae; genus Zygnema; species Zygnema cylindricum. The sequence continues at coordinate 79,948 of JBBHKE010002081.1, read as the reverse complement.
GATGGGAATAGGTTGTTTCTGATAATTAATTAATTGATCGTAGGTGTGACAGAAAAGATTTACTAGCAAAAGTGGTCGATATCTTTATAGTTGTTTTTTTTTTGGTTTTGTCACTAACCAGTTTCGATGTAACACTGAAAATCAATACCCCCCTCAATACTCAAGTTCGGATTTAGGCCTTTCATATGTTGGCGACTCAACTTGCTTGAGATGGTAATTCTAGTAGTTATGAAACTGTTATTAAATTTAATAATGAATTACACTAGTATGTATTGAAGACATGTGAAACTTTTTTGCATTTTATACATACCCAGTAACCTCTTTGTTTGCCAATTTTATAAGCCTTAAATATTTAACAATTATTTGAAGTTGTGAAGATTGTACTCGATGGAAAAATCCCAAAACTCCTAAATTCTACTGGAAATAATAGTGATGGAAAAATTTGTCAATTCAAAACTATATAATTTGTATATTTGAATAAAAAATCATGTAGAACTCCTTTTTCTTGATTGAGGAAGATTATTATTTTTTGTCTCCCAATAGTATCGTGTTTGATTTCTCGTTTTAGTTGTATGAGCTAATCGCCTAGCAATTGCAAAGGGCGTTTATTTTTTTTCGCAAGGTGAATCTCCACCTTAAACACCTAGTGAGGATAATTCACAACAAATATTTATACTTATTTTCCTTAAATAAGTAAAAGGAAAAAATAAACACCTCATTGTCCGCTTGGGTAAATTTTTGACTGCATGGGGGTGTGTGGGGGTCCGCTTTTCATTTGAGTAATATTCAAATAATGCTCCATTTATGAGGAGAGCAAACTTTTATACAATTGCGTGTGGACACTAGAGAACAACGTTGCTCCAAGTGGATCCTTAAAGGTATCGATTGACACCTAGTTGATCGGCTTTGACCTCGAGTGAAGGAAATATTTGAGCACAATTATTTAGTTACCTCAAATTGTTTCAATTGCCAAGAAATTAAGCTACCAAAACGATCTCGACGGTAGGAGTAGTTTGAGTGGCTAAGTGAAAGTCCAAAGTTAGCATTTTAAGAGGCCAAAATTCAAGTGTCTTGTTACTTCGCATTATCAAAAAGACCAATAAAAATAGTCCACTTAAAAATGAAAAACTTAGGGAAGAAAACTAAACCATTAAAGAAATGATAGATGATGAACTTTAAAAAAATTAATAAACCAATACATAAACTTTGCTATGAAAAACAATAATTTCACCTCCAACTTCGTTTTGAACTATCGTGGGGTAGAGACACAATTCTCTAGCACACATTTGCAGTAGAAATTAAACATGAAGTACAACAAAAACAAGTTTTACAAGTTTCAGCCAAAATAAAATAAGAAGTGTCATACCTACAAAATCTTAGAATAACCGTCTGACTTTTCTGACAAACATCATTTAACCAACTTCTTGACCAATCGTGACACACTTATTTTGCAGAACAAAAAATAACCTCCAACACTTTGGCGCACGAACCACCGTAAAATGCCTAATGGCACGGGTCGATTGCTTTGAACAAGTTGAAATTTTAATAGACCTAAATTTTTTGACGGAGTAGATAAATGTGACCCATTCATATATGGCCACATGTGGAAGCTACCATATTTCTCTTGCCATAAGTGTGGGTCCCCACACCTCATAATGGATGATCACAAGTGGTGTGGTGCCTGAATCCCTATTGTTTGTGGTAAAGCGAGTCGATAGGCTTTTCCCAATTCGCAATCAAGGCAAGTATCGCTTGAGTTTTTAATGTGAGGGACGACCAAGTTGTTCATACCTTGTTGTATGTACTTTTCATAGCCCCTATTTTTGCAGATGATCGAATCTACGATGCCATAGCGTTTGCGAACTCATGTCGTTTCGTTCCGCTTTAACTGGATGGTTATGTTTATCGCCTCTTGCAAGATGCCTTTAACTTTTTTTTTTTGCGGAGCGGTTGTTGGTTGTGTCGAAAGGCGTCAAGGTTGCCTTTGGTATGCACTTAGGATTATATGTTTTATCCACCACCAACTTCCCTTAAATGGATGTAAGGACGTTATTCAACACCTTCAATTTGCCTCATTTTTGCCTAATGGAAACCATATCGTTGTCCTCAACTTGTGGTATGGAGTAGAGATTGCGTCTGAAATTTGGGACATAGAGAAACGTCAATGATCACTTTTAAGGCTAATTAGGCAAATTTCCCCTCCATCGAGACTTCCGTCATATCGCCTTTTCGTTGCCGATAAGTGTGGTTATTGTTAGCATTCCCTAAAAGTTGGGGTTTGGCATGTCCCACACCCGGAAAAATTTAACCGGTGAGTGTCAAACGTGGGACTTCTACTGTAGCTGCCAATACGTTAACCACTGCGCCACCATCCATCATGTTTGTTGTGGCAGGTCCTTACTCATACATTTTTTAGTGTAATTCGAGTGTAGGCAGACCACATCTCGGTATTGAACGACACTTTTTGCTCCATTGTTATCTCCATATAGATGAGGGAATGTGGAGATGGAGGAGAAACTGGAGAACCACTCTCTTTTGAAGCACATGTGTTTTGATGCACAAGATCGTAGCCAGATCGGCCGTACAAAGGTATTGTCGCTTTGTCGTACACATATATTACTTCCGCGGACAAAAAAATCGCGTCACGCTTCGCGAACCAACATTTCCTCGCAATCCAACAGCATGCGAGTCAAACAAATGAATACCGGTCGGCGCTCGCACCAAACCGAACAGACACAAAAGTACAGTACCGAACGAAACAAAACATAACTGACGCGAACCGAACAAAAATTTGACTACACGATTTCGGACGACGCCGATTTGCCGAATATCCTAACATTTCGCTGTCATTGTAAGTATGTTGATTCGTAAGTAGCATGTCTCGATTTCGTCGCGCGTGACGACTCTCATTTTTTTCATTTAATTTCAAATGGAATATTTACGCCGGTTCGTTTTATTATAAAAGTTTATTTCGTTTCTTGCGTTATAATATTTCCGTACGAAACTTATAGTACTTTTAATTTCAATAGGTTTCGTTTTACTTTGCGTCTAAGTTCAATGTAACACTTAGACGATTCAATTTCAATTTTGCGGCTAAGTGTGCGTCTCTATGTAATTATAACTTAGAAAAATTACTTTGTTTTTTAGCGCAGATCCGGCGGACCCGGATTTCAAGTGTCCCTATGTGTTAACACCGAAATTGTTACTTAAGGGTGTGATGATTGTATACGCTGACAATGCCCGTGATGGCTGTCATCATCTACAATTTGTGATGACTAACGTTATTTTCCGTAACTCCTAGTGACGTCGCGTGACTTTTCATGACATTGTACACCTACCGCCCTCCAGCCTGTGCCTTTTCACTGTTGAAGGAGATACGCATTGCCTTTGCGTCTATTGTCGGGTAGACGTGAAATGGCATCGGAACCTTAAGACCCTTGCAAAAAAAAAATCCATACCGGATGGAAACGGACAAAACAAAACAAATTGTGTACTCCTCTTTGTCGTATTAAACAAAAACGGACAAAACATAGCGAATCGTGTACATTTCCACGTCGCTTGAAATCATTTGAAAATTTTCGAAAATTACGGCATGTGCGAATATATGTTTCTATTTGTTTATAGAAAATCCCTAATTTTAAAATACATTGCGCACGTGTTTTAAACTTAATGTTGAAGATGACATTTTTTGTCGTCGAAGTGGGTCGAAAAACACAAGACGACATATTTTCGTACATCTTAAGATCAAGGATGACGGAAATCGTACTCTACAAATTTGCTATTTCTTCGTACGGTCGGAACTTAGGCAGGAAACATTTTCTCCGGTTGTAAGATTTCCGACAGTTAGGATTTTGCTGTCCCTAGCTGTTATAAAAGATAAGGAAATTCATCAGATGGATGTAAAGACGACCATTTTGCATGGAGAACTAGTAGAGATCATTTACATGCAGCAGCCTAAAAAGTATGCAGAACAAGGAAAAGAACATTTAGTATGCAAGTTGCTAAAATCTTTGTACGGCCTAAAACAGGCCCCTAAGCAATGGAATCTAAAGCTTGATGAGCTCTTTACCAGTCTAAGATTTCAAAGGATAAGTTTTGATCACTCAGTCTACGTTCTAAAGGGTGAAAATGGGATAGTGTATATAGCGGTGTTTGTAGATAATTTACTATTAATTAGCAAATCAATGGCTGAAATTAACAAAAACAAAACTACTCTAAACTCACGGTTCTAGATGAAAAACCTCGGCGAGGCAAAGTATATTATGGGAATCCAGGTAGAGAGGGATAGAAAATAAGAAAGTAATAAAATTAACTCAAAAATAGGCTATTGGAAACATGTTAGATGAGTATGGAATGCGGGGGGCAAAAGGATGTCTAACTCTAATGGAGTTTCGGCAGAAGTTAGAGGGAGAAGAGATAAAACCAGGTGTCATTGTTAGCAAGTATTTAGAGTCAAGGGAGAATGATCCTATGACACTAATACCTTATGGACAGATACTGGGAAGCTTAATATATTTCATGAACTGTACCCGCCCTGACATGCTTAATATATTTCATGAACTGTACCCGCCCTGACATTGCTACAGCAGTTGGGGTACTGAGTAGAAGTTTAGAGAATTCAAGAAAATCTGATTTTGATGCAACAAGGAGAGTCTTAAGATATTTGGCAGGAACCAGAGACCTCAAACTCACACTAGGCGGAGGAGAAGTAAAATTGCAAACGTGGAGTGATGAAAGCTATGGCGACATGCCAAGCCGGAAGTCCACCACAGGATTCGATCTGCAAATTGGGAATAGGACTTGCTGCTGGAGCAGCAAACTTCAAAAGGTTACACCATAGTCGACAATGGAGTCAGAATATATGGCAGCAAGCTCGGCCCTCAAAGAACTCCTATGGGTGAAATCCATGTTGCAAGATTTGGGATTCATGCAGGTTGGTCCACAGGTGATCTGGTGTGATAACCAGGGTGCCATTGCCATTGCTTCTAACCCAAGTCACCACTTCAAAAGCAAGCACATGGATGTAAGATTACACGTTGTAAGGGCAAAAGTGTTTTCTAGAGTGATTAAATTATGCTTTTTGCGAGATGCAAAAATGGTTGCTGATATGCTCACTAAAGCCATTTCTGCTCCTAAGCTAAAGTATTGCAGGGACGCAGTAGGATTTATAAATAGCTGAGTTGCTGCACTCCTATACTACCATGCTGCACTAGTCCAATAACGGTGATGTAGTGGGACTAGGTGACTTGCTAAATTGCTACGTTGCTATGCTACGATGGTGCGCTAGTTCTACATCGAAGCTGCGTTGGCATACTGAGTCTAAAGCTTTAGCGGAGTGTTGTTTTTTGGAAAGCTTTAAGTCTCAGCAAATTTATAGGACAGCGGAAAAATAGATCTATATGGTCACGCGTCATCACTTGAAGCACAGTGCAGGATTTTGAATGGTACCGTCAACGCAACTGCAACGCAGATGAAACAAGCGCAGCTGCGGTTATTTTTGATATGGTATGTACGGACGAACGCAGCCTGCGACGCAACGGGACAAACGCAACTGGTGATTTTTTGGTACAGGACAACGCAGTTGCTACGGAACAAGACAAACGCAACTGCGGCTGTTTTAGGTATGAGACAGCGTAGCTGCTACGAAGCCGCAAATATTTGAATGTGATCATGATTTCGATTGCGCTGCTACGGTTGATATGAATCGAGTCAACGGACGAGATTCATGTGATAATAATTAAGTGACTCGATAACAGATGTTCTGCAACAGCAGGATGGATGTACCCAATCAATTGTCACTAAGCCAGGCGACAAGTATTTGAACAAATCACCTATATAAGATTCTCACTAATATTGATTGTACAGTGATAGATTAGTTTTAGCGTGATGAGGGGCACTTAGACCTTAGTGGCACTTTATTTTTTTTGGACGTATCTTTTAGGAACACTTATATTGGCGGAACAGAAATATGCAATAGGACAACTGAGTGAAGAGTATAAGACTTAGAACGTAGAACATTCTATGTATCTAGACTTCCAGACTGTGTAATCTGCAAGCTGTTTTTGGGAAACTTCTGAGTTGCATATCTTGGTGTATGTTGAATCAATTGAGCTCAAACTTTGGGAGTTTTTAGTGCTTGTGATATTCTATATTGTGGTATAGTTTGAAGAAGTTTAATTCATTGTATCAGATTTGGTGAGTTGTAGAAAACAACTATTTGATAGGATTCTTGATAGGCTTCTGTGAGTGAGATAATGTCTACTTCCACGCTGATGCTCCACTTGCTCTAGTGGTTGTAGAACAACAAGATATTAGTTTGTCATCAAGAATTCCTTTTTCTCGGGAGAAAAATACGCGCATTGGGCGGATATGGTGGAAACGCACTTCCAAAATGTTAATCTTTTGGATATTTTGGATGGTTCCCTGCCAAAATCAGATCCGTCTTGGTCAAAGAAAAATTTGCAAGCTCGGTCAATTTTGAAGTTCTGTATTTTTGAAGAATTGGCTATGTTACGGATAAAAATGAAAAAGGCGATCGATATCTGGAAATCTCTTAAGGATGATTTTGAAAAGGCTAATGTTCAAGAAGAACTATTTTTGGCTGGACGAATTTGGGAGTACAAATACATGAGTGGCACAATGGCAGAATTTTGTAATAAATTTTGAATACTATTAGATTCTCATGCTTGTGCAGGTGGATCTTTTCCTCAGTTTTAGCGGGCTGCTTTGCTAATGAGGGGACTTCCTAATAGTATGAGAGCAACGTCTGATAGGCTGAAACACAAAGATAAAGCTAGCTAGACACTAAAGTTAGCTATTAATTTGATATTGGAAGAGGAGGCACATTCTAAAATTCTTAATGGTGAAAAACAAGTTGAGGCATTTAACATAGAATTTGACAAATAATGTCAGTTTAATCAGCAGAGAAATCAGTTTAATCAGCAGAGAAATCAGTTTAATCAGAATCAGAATCAGTTTCGACAGTTTAATCCAAGAGGAAATAGACAATCTTTCAATGCTTGTTTTTATTGTAATGAAAATGGTCATGGATACAAATTCTGTCCTAAGCTTAAAAAAGCTAATGAAACAGGTCTATATAGGCCTGGATGGCAGCAGAGCCAATTTCATCAATGCTTCACGAAATCATGACAACGAGAAAATGCACTATTCTCGGCGTCGTCCTCTCATCACGACGAGTCTCTTTCACTCTCTAACGAGGAGGATGATGATCTATTTGCTATGGCGGCAGCGATAGAGGGCGCTAAGGACAATGGATGGATAATGGACACGGGAAAATTGACCCACATGTGCTGGAACAAGGCAGTTTTCAAAAATCTGAAATCAACACCAGAGAAATATATCTACTATGCATGTGGAACGAGTGTGCAAACGCGGGCTGTAGGTGATGTCTCCTTGCTAGTTGATGTAGAGGGCAAGGCAGTTGAGAGAACTCTTCATAATGTTCTCTATGTTCCAGATTTTAAGAAAAAATTGCTCTCAACTTCTTTGGTAGAAAGTAAAGGGTTTGAGGTCAATGTGAAACATGGCAGGCAGGTTGTTAGTAACAATGGGAAAATCGCAGCTACATGAACAAGAGATGGTAGCATAATGTATCGAATGGATATGCCCGATAATAAAGAAAATGATGTTTTGTATTTTGGTGCATTATCCTCAGATGAGTTGTGGCATAAAAGGTTAGGCCATGTGAATTATGATAGTATGAAAAAGATGGTGAATGCTCGTAAAATAGAAGGAGTCACTGTATCAAACCAGTCACCTAAAACGTGTGATGGATGTGCACTAGGAATAATACATAGATTAGCATTCCTGAAGAGTCTCAACATAGGTCTACTTAACTTTTGCAACTCATTCATTCTGATGTTTTCGGCCCTGCAAAGGTACCATCTGCCCGAGGGGATGAAATATATGGTTACGTTTACAAATGATTTTTCGAGGTTTACTAAGGTCTACTTCATGAAAGAAAAGAGTGAAGTCTTCACTCATTTTCAACACTAAAAAGCGTGGGCGGAGAAACTACACGGTATGCCAATACCGGAGCTCAGATCGGACAATAGCGGGGAATATACGTCAAAAGAGTTTGAAAATTTCTTTCTCAAGGAAGGTATAAGTCACAAATTGAGTGTCCCGTACTCTTCAGAATAGAATGGGGTCTCAGAAAGACTAAATAGAACTATCACAGAAAGCTCTAGGTCCATGCTTGCGGATAAGGAAATAGATCCGAAATTCTGGGATGAAACATTAAATTGTGCAGTTTATATCAAAAATAAGATAGGTTCCAAATCGGTAGAAACCACTCTTTATGAGATTTGGACTGGTAGAAAACCGGATGTCAGTCATTTCAAAGTATTTGGAAGTAAATGCTTTATTTTGGATACGTTTAATGATAGATTGAAAATAGAACCTAAGGGATTGCGAAGCATTTTGTTAGGATATGATGATAAAGGTTATGGAGTGTTTGTTTTTGAGAGACATACAATCATTGTAGCAAGGAACATCGTTGTGAAAGATGAACTAGACTCGATAGACTCATTTAAAATGAGAGAGCAGCAAAAGCAGCAAAAAATACAGGAATATGTCATATAAGATAGCATCCATAATATTGTCCCACAGATGCAAAATTCACCAGTAGTCCCACCGGAGTCTAACATAATTGGGTTCCACAACAAGTTTGTTTCGAACGGCAACATTAGCAATCATTGCCTACGGATCGCAACCAGCGCAACAAGCGTAACGCACGGAATCGGACAATTTCAGCCTCAAAATTTCCTAGTGGAAGAAGATCCAGTAGCCGCCTGCAAGCAAGTTCTCACTTTGCCAACTCGGCAGCCTCAAGGGAGCCTCTGACCATCCAGAAAGCCTTCTCATCACCGGAGCGGAATCACTAGATCGAGGCGGCAAACGATGAAATGAAGTCGATAATGGAGTCTCAGATATGGGAGCTTGTGGACCTTCCTCTGGATCAAAAAGCGATCGGCAACAAATGGGTATTCAAGGTGAAATTAAATCTAGATAATACAATTGAACGATACAAGGCTAGACTTGTGGCAAAGGGTTATAATCAAAAGGAAGGAATTTACTTTGAAGAAACATTTTCTCCTATTGTAAGATTTCCAACAGTTAGGATCTTGCTATCTCTAGCTGCTATACAGGATATGGAAATACATCAGATGGATGTAAAGACGGCCTTTATGCATTGAGAACTAGAGGAGACCATTTACATGCAGCAGCTTGAAATGTATGCATAACTAGGTAAAGAGCACTTAGTATGTATACTGCTAAAATCATTGTACGGCCTAAAACAGGCGCTGAGGCAATAGAATCTAAAACTTGATGAATTCTTAACTAGACTAGGTTTTAAAAGGATAAGCTCTAATCACTCTGTCTATGTTTTAAATGGTGAGGATAGAATAGTATATATAGCGGTATACGTAGACGATCTACTATTAGTTAGCAAATCAATGGCCGAAATTAACAAAATTAAAAATGCTTTAAAATCACGGTTCGAGATGAAAGACCTCGGTGAGGCAAAATATATTTTGCGTATTTAGGTAGAGAGGGACTGGAAAAACAGATTAGTAAAATTGACTCAAAAATACGCTATTGGAAACATGTTAGATGAATATGGAATGCGGGGGGCAAAAGGATGTGTAACACCAATGGAGTATCGGCATAAGTTAGAGGGGGAAGAAACCAAACCGGGTGTTATTGTCTGTGAAATTTTTGAGTAAGGGGAAGATGATCCTATGACAATAATACCTTACAGACAGATAGTGGGAAGTTTAATTTATTTCATGAACTATACCCGTCCGGATATTGCTGCAGCAGTTGGGATATTGTGCAGAAGTCTAGAGAATCCGAGGAAATCTGACCGTGATGCAGCAAGAAGAGTCTTAAGATACTTGGCAAGAACCAAAGAACTCAAACTCACACTAAGCGGAGGAGAAGTGAAGCTGCAAAAATGGAGTGATACAAGCTATGGCGACATGCGAAGTCAAAAATCCACCACGGGATTCGTTGTGCAAATTGGGAACGGGACTTGTTGTTGGAGCAGCAAACTTCAAAAGGTCACGGCACAATCGACGATGGAGTCAGAATATATGGCAGCAAGCTCGGCCCTCAAAGAACTCCTATGGGTGAAATCCATGTTGCAAGAATTGGGATACATGCAGGTTGGTCCACAGGTGATCTGGTGTGATAACCAGGCTGCCATTGCCATTACTTCTAACCCAAGTCACCACTTCGAAAGCAAGCACATGGATGTAAGATTACACTTTGTTAGGGAAAAAGTGTTCTCTAGAGTGATTAAATTATGCTATATGCCAGATGCAAAAATGGTTGTTGATATGCTCACTAAAGCCCTTCTTGCTCCTAAGTTGAAGTATTGTAGGGACGCACTGGGATTAAGTGAATAGCTGAGTTGCTGCACTGCTATACTGCCATGCTGCGCTAGTCCAATAACGTGGATGTAGTGGGACTAGGTGACTTGTTAAATTGCTACGTTGTTATGCTGCGATGCTGCGCTAGTTCGACACCGAACCGAAGCTGCTCTAGCATACTGAGTCTAAAGCTTTAGGGGAGTGTTGTTTTTGGAAAGCTTTAAGTCTCAACAAATTCATAGGACGGCGGAAAAATAGATCTATAGGGACACGCGTCGTCACTTGAAGCACATTGCATGTTTTTTGAATGGTACCGACAACGCAGCTGCGACGCAGATGGAACAAGCGCAGCTGCGGTTATTTTGATATGGTCTGTACGGACGAACGCAGCCTGCGACGCAACGGGACAAACGCAACTGCTGATATTTTGGTACAGGACAACGCAGTTGCTACGGAACAAGACAAACGCAGCTGCGGTTGTTTTTGGTATGAGACAGCGTAGCTGCTACGAAGCCGCAGATATTTGAATGTGATCATGATTTGGACTGCGCTGCTACGGTTGATATGAATCGAGTCAACGGACGAGATTCATAAGAGAATAATTAAGTGACTCGCTAACAGATGTTATGCAACAGCCGGATGGATGTACCCAATCAATTGTCAGTAAGCCAGGCGACAATTATTTAAAACAAATCACCTGTATAGGATTCTCAGTAATATTGATTGTACATTATTTGAACAAATCACCTGTATAGGATTCTCAGTAATATTGATTGTACAGATTCTACAGTGATAGATTAGTTTTAGCGTGATCAGGAGCACTTAGACCTTAGTGGCAGTTTAGTTCTTTTGGACGTATCTTTTAGGAACACTTGTATCGGCGGTACAGCACTATGTAATAGGACAACTGAGTGAAAAGTATAAGACTTAGGACGTAGAACATTTTATGTATCCAGACTTCCAGACTGTGTAATCTGCAGATTGTTTTTGGGAAGCTTCTGAGTTGCATATCTTGGTGTATGTTGGATCAATTGAGCTGAAACTTTGGAAGTTGTCATTCTTTGTGATATTCTATACTGTGGTATGGTTTGAAGCAGTTTGGCTTATTGTATCAGATTTGGTGAGCTGTAGAAAACAGCTGTTTGATAGGATTCTTGATAAGCTTCTGTGAGTGAGATTATGTCTACTTCCACTACTACTGCTTCCACTACTACTGCTGATGCTCCACCTGCTTCAGTGGTCGTAGAACAACATATATCGGCGCCCCCAAATTTTGATTCCAAAACCCGAAATAGAATTGATAATACTAAATTTTCCTTTACGTTAATTACGGTTCTAGAGAATTAGCGTTCATAATTCTAATTTATGATATTATTAAATAGTGTGGTGTACGGACGTCTTAGTCTGTACAAAACGGTACTTTATAAAGTAAAAAAGTACGAAACATGGATTAAAATAATCGTGATCGCATGTAAAACTACGCTCTGAATAAGAGACATAATAATATCGTACCTATTTTAGTGTAAAGATATGTGCGGCGTAATAATTATTCGCGCGAACACCCAAATTAGAGTTATGAAAAAATTAGAGTCAAAGGACGCGACAGTGTTTGATTTGTCAAATTTTGTACTTTTACCTATTTTATTGTGAAGATCCTGGTGGCAGATCTGTTGTACCAAAATTAGAATTAATGATCAATTAGTATTAAACATTTTTTTCAAAAAAAATGAAAATCATAATTAGTGTTAATAACGCTTATTATTTTTTAACACTAATAATTTCTCAACGCTAATAACGACTCACGGTGTATCGTCGAAAGTTATCGGTCCGATATTTATCGGTAATCGATCAAAATATATTTAATTAATTTATGTGCCGGGTAGTCTGAAGTACGGACTAAGGTATTGTACTTTCGTTCCACAAAGGACGCGTTGATTCTTATACGCAACGTGGCTTCATGCTTTATGTTATAAATAATGTATTCTATATAGGGTATAGTATAGCCACCACAGACCCACAACCACAGTACATACCAGTATACCATGAAATATATCGGCAATAACAGTTTATCCCGACGTAATATATCGGTCTCTGTGCCACTTGATGAGCTGATGTTGATTATCGATAATATCGAGATATGAAATTCGCCGATGCATAACATGTAAAGAGCGTGCGAAATCCTAACCCTGAAACCTCACACTAACAAACTGAATGGAAGGACATACACGGAAATTGGCACGTGACAATTCATAGTGGAAAAGTGCACATGGCGTCATCCCACTTGACCACGCATCATAGACTCTTCAATCCAACTTGGCAAACCATGGCATAAATAGCAAGCACGTAAAACAATAGTGTTTCATACAACAAACACATTACACAATCTCATAGATGTTAAACATTTAGTCTTTAAGAGGAGAATCAAGCTTTATTAGATATTGTCTTGAAATCATTGTAATTTCTCTTTGATTATTAATCGATCCTAAGGTTGTTTAAACCTACCTGCATTTTGGGTAACATCTCTACTTCTCCCAGTCTTATTCTACTATACGTGATTCACACAAATGACACTATTATGTTTGGTTCATATCTACACTCTTTTGAGGCCACCTACAGGTTGCTTTTGAAATTAAGGAATTATTAGTGGAGATGCGAAACTACATTGTATGATAATAGATTGATGTAAGGGGACATGGCACTCCCTTTCATAGCGATATTAACAGTAGTTCATGATTCTCCGCCAAAAAAAATAAAATTGAACGAATAAGTGTTGTTAACTAAATGTGATGGTCATTGTACATAGCTCTTGCTAAAAAAGCTTATGTTAAAGTAGATTTCATTATCACCATTTAAAGGCAATTGACAAAGACACATGTCGTTATTGACACTATCGTTAACAACTTTGTACAAAGGTAAAAAATAGAAAATGTGTTTAGTTTACATTCGAGAAGCATCCTATAATCGATAACAAGTCGACACAAAAAATCATCCAATTTACATCATCGACTTCATTAAAAGCATGAATCACAAAAAAGCCTGTTTGAATTGGAAAAAGAAGCTTTCCCACATCAATTGTGGGTACACCATACACCATATTGGGTGTACATTAGTAAAAGCATTATAAATAATCCTTACAAAAGAATTTTGTAAACCATTAAATCATTTCAAAAGTCAAACATCATGTTCTATCAAATCTATGAACGAGCCCGGGTCGCAAATGTGATAATTTCAAAGCATACAACTATTGTTGTGTATCGGTAGCCTTTTGCCGATAACCGACATGCACCTTTTTTTGATCTACCGATAGTCGATATATTAGTTCGATATATCGGCAAAGGAATTAATGCGATGAATTACCGATATATCACGATAAATTACTGATAATTATCGGGCTGATAACTATCGACAATAACTCCATACTGTGGTACGAAATGGATCGTGAAATATTTCCAAAACTCCTCCAGTCACTATAACTCCATACTCAGTTCAAAATTTAATTCCGTACCTTAATTCTGTACTGCAGTACGGACCTCCCCCGAAGCTGAAAATTACCAACGATAATTTTTGTTGGCCCCGAAGCGATATACTGGGACCTCTCACCGTTCGATAACCGATAATATCCATTATTAGATTTATCGCTATAAAAAATTACCCGATACACAACACTAGATACAACCCTTTTGTGACATAGTTACAATTTACACCAAGGAGTAAAAAATGCTTGTGTGACTATTTAACCAGAAAAAGGAGACAAAAAACCTATGTGACTTTAAATGTGTGTCCTATTTTACAGAAACTCCCAGACTTTCCCCACTAACTCTCACCATAATTAAGGGCTACGATTCCCGCATTCAATTTACCATTCGTGAGGCGTAACTCATTGATTAGTCGATTCCAATTTGATCCCAAAACTCCAACAAAGTAGTCACACTCTCCGGCTATTAATAGATTTGCAAAGCTCAACAGTATTAGTTTATCAATGCCGACCGATTGTTCATACGACCTCATCGATGTATTCCCTTTTTGACGCAGATTGTTTGTGAAAAGAAAATCCCAAGTTGGATAATTGCTGGTTTCCTCAACAATAGACTGCAAAAAAAAAGAAAAACAGGAAAATATGTGACTAAAATTGAATTTTCTTCCGCCCTAAATACGAGCACAAAACTTTGACCGCAAATATTTATGGAAAAAAATAACGATGTTCGTTTTTTAATTTCTTTGGCTTGTTATACATCAATTAATAACTTGGTTATTTCTGAAATAGTGCACTTTAAATCCATAACTTAATGGTTAATGCTTAATTGACGCTACTCTAGTTGTAAACCCCAGTAACACCAAAAAACACAGTTAAGATTAATGGAAAAAAAAAAGTTTTTTTTGCAAGTCTTGCACTTTCGTTTTGACTTTCCATTGGGGACCAAAGTTGCGTCCTCATTTTAGGCGATTTAGGGTCAACCAAAATGTGTATTTACTGTTTCCATCAGAGAGAATGATAAATTCATAGATTGGCTTTTAGTGCAAACGATGGGGAAAGCTACACAGCGGTACACCAGGAGAATTCACGTGTTAAGAGTTCGATATTATATATGCATATCCATACACACGCACATGCACACACACACATATACGTGTACGCATGTTTGCACAAGTATACGTCTATGTATGTGTATCTATACATATACATAATGTGTATATATACACATACGTATGTGTATATATACATATATGTATGTGTATGTATACATATGTATACATATGTATACATATACGTATGTGTATATACGTAAACGTAAACAAATGTGCACGTAAACCAATACGTATATGTGTACATATCTAAATGTACATGTACAATTCCCTCAATGTTGAAATGTTTGGCATGGGATGGAACTGAAAATTGCATTGAATGGATTGTATTGTAGGCTTGTATTTAAACTTTTGTTAGTTAAGTTTATGAAGCTAATAGACCACGATCTTACGGATGAATATTGAAAATGAATGAGGTTTTTTGCTGACGAGGAAAACTTTCCCAATATTAGATTTCGAACAGAAATCAGTGTGGTGACAACCAACAGATGGAGGGAGAGCGGGAGAAGACGAGGGAAAGGGAGAGAAGGGGGGATGGGCGAGGGAGAGAGGGAGAGAGAGAGAGGGGGGAAGAGTGTGAGGGAGAGGGAGAGAGAGAGGGAGACAAGAGGGAGAGAGGGAGAGGGAGAGAGGGAGAGAGGGATAGCGGGATAGCGGGAGAAAGGGAGAGAGGGAGAGAGGGAGAGAGAGAGGGAAAGAGGGAGAGAGGGAGAGTGAGGGAGAGGGGGAGAGGGGGAGAGGGGAAGAGGGGGAGTGGGAGAGCGGGAGACGGGGAGAGGGAGAGAGAAGGGGAGACGGAGAGTGCGGGAGAAGAGATGGTCGAGGAAGAGAGAGTTCCAAATCCCATACCTGCATTTCTGTACTGAGCCACACTGTTTTCAAGTCCGGCACGTGCCTTCGCAATCTCTCCGCGAGATACATAAAACTGGGGAAATTAAAGAGACGCATTTCCGTCTTTTTGTCTCCTTGTCGGACGTGAACGCTCACGATTGGCCGAGGGATGTACGGCTCTTCATCGGCCCAACTGTACGACTCTAACGAGTTTGACGATATACGTATGTTTTCGAGAATTTTCGCCTCATCAGGATCTCCATCTTGTGCCAATCGTAGCACTTCGTTCTGTCGACGTAATGATCGTACGATTCGTTGAGCCACGTTTTTTCCGTACGATTCCTGACGCACTCGATTAATCGCGTGACATAACTTTTTTGACGGCCACCGTAACATGTAACGCATCGATTGGGCATGCCACCATCCGGCCTGAGAGAAAGAGAGGGGGAGAGGGAGAGAGGGAGAGAGGGAGAGGGAGCGAGAGGTGGAGAGAGAGAAAGAAATGAGGGAGAGAGAGGGAGAGAGAGAGAGAGAGAAAGTGAAAAAGTCAAAACAGAAAAGAAGGAAAGAAGCCAGAAAAACGAAATAGAAAACATACCACAAGACTGTCAGTCACGTCACAAACAGCTTAAAGTTTATTTTCATTCCTCTCATAAACATGGAAAAGGGACTAAAGGTGAAGAAGTTGTTCAGAACAATTCACGGAAGGACAGAAACTTGCATTTGAGAATAGGAAAAAAAAGCAAAAGGAATTTGTTAAGAATATTACTCTCCGATATTCTTCATCGAGGGTATGATCCGTTATGTTTCCCAATATTTCCACATTTTCCACTCCGGTTGCCCAAGGCTCACCAATTTCACTGTTTTAAAAAAAAAAGGACGGAAAAAAATCAGTGGCAGAGTTAATATTAAAAAAATTAGCTCCTTACAAATACAGATTTCACAAAAAGTGAGACCCGGATAATCCTCAAATAAACCTCAAAAAGTTGGTAGCATGCAATTTCATGTAAAGTGGAAAGATTATTAGTCCAGTTAGTTAATTGCAATTGAAAAGAAAAACGCGGAAATTTATAATGATGTACACCGTCAATCGTATTTAGCGTGTATGTTTTTTTTGTCTCTTAAAACATCTTTTCTCCGTACATACATGTCGGATTGTAGATCTGACGGTTGCGATTGAAAGGTTGTATTCTCAGCTTACGAATGGCGGTCTTAAACTGAAAATTGGACAAATGTGTACGGAGACAAGTTGTTTTCAGTGGCGAAAAAAACATACACGCCAAATACGATCGACAGTGTAGCTTATTGATGTAGTTGAAAACCACATTCAAACAAATAATATTCATTTCTTGAAGAAAAAAAACTCTGGCATCTTTCCTTTCCTACATTCGTTGATTGAAGGAGGAAATTACTTCAATACTAAAACTTAAGGCTTTAGGCCAAAATGGTTAGTACACAGATTCACCTTTTATGTCTCTTACGCACTGAAACCAATAGAATTGATATAAAGCTTTAAATAAACAATCGAATAGCCACCATTTGGCCAAGAATAATAACATTAAAATAATCAATGTACTTTCCTACACTGAATGTTAAAGAATTGTGATGACTTTGGCACAACCTCACACTACATGATTACTACAATAGTGTTGTGTATCAGGTAATTCCCTATCGCGATAAGTCCGATAAAAGATACATTCATTATCGAAGAGTGAGGGGGGCCGATATATCACTCTGGGACCAACGAAAAATTATCGCGATATATTTGTTGGGTTGGGGTTTCGTATCACAGTACGTAACTGCAGTACGGCAATAAATTACAGAATAAGTACGGAGTTATTGCAATAGGAAAGGGAGGAGGCAGGGGTGGCTTCTGAAAAGATTTATGGAGATATCGCGATAATTATCAGTCCGATGATTTATCGCGATATGTCGGTAATGTATCGCGATAATTGCATTATCGACTTAGCGGACCAATATATCGATTATCGGTAGGTCCAAAAAAGGTACGCATCGATTATCGGCAAGAGGCTCTTGATACACAACAAAAATGATTACTTGTCAAGTTGTCCAACAAAATTTCGATTTGTACAAATAATTGTTTTTCTAGGTTAAAAATGACTAATCGAGTCGACTTTGAAACAACCTTACAATACATGGTTGCTTGCCACGTTGTCCAAGAATGCATGACATAAACAAATAAACATTTTCTTGAAAACTACCGACAAAGACACAAATCACAAATCTTAAAGACACAAATTTTAAAGATCTACATGATTACTTGCCATTATTGGCACAAGAACATTTACATTTTACCATAACGAATGGCTTTTAAAGTTTAAAAACAACCAATTTGTCAACATCAACATCGTGGTCGTCGTGAAATGCTATTACGTTGACTTTTATTGACCAAAGAGACCCTAAACTAATATAAACGGTTGCTTACATACCTTGGAACCCAAGATTGGTACTTTAAAGCCCCCAAAAAGCTGTTATCGAGGATTGCAACCACACGTGCCTCCGAATTGAGCAACTCCTTTATTTGTGTCCGGATATCAGTGCGTTTTAAAAATTTCGCACCAGTTTGATTATTTTGTTTCCACAAATACATTGCCTCCTTCTCACATTCCGGAGATACAAATGGGAAGAAGTAGCAATCAAGGGATCCATAGTGCGACCCTGTATTACGGAATACGGAACGGTGGAAAAACAGGCGGAAAAATCATTGGTCAATAATTGGGACGGATAACCAAGGGAATATTATGCATTTTAAAAAGAGTGAGAGGGAGAGGGAGCGGGAGAGGGAGAGAGGGGGAGGGAGATGGGGCTGAGGGGAGTGGAGGCGACGGAAACCGGATCAGAATCAGATCGAAACACGCAAAATCGAGATTATCGGAATCCGGGCAGATGTCATGACTGTCGCAAAGACTACCGACATAACATGCAATGCGGATCCGAGACCACTACTCGTCCTCAGTCTCCACGGAAAAATCGCAAATTTTAAACTTGGGTCATTGCATTTTCTGGGATGTTGGTGTTTCCATAGTAAAGTTTGCATGTATCGTGTCATCGGCAAGTTTTCTTTATCCAAACCTTTAACCTGTTTGAAGGGAAGTTGATTGGATCAATAGTTTGTTTTATGAAATTTATGAAGTTTGGAACTTTTTGAGAATCATCAAACTTTTGTGGCTCATATGGAAAATGACGGCAACTTCTCATATATATATATAGAGAGAGGGGGGGGGGGGAAGAGGGGAAGGGGGGGAAAAGGAAGAACCAGAAAAAGAAAAGGGGAGGAGAGGGGAGGGAAGGGAGACAGGAAGAGGAGGTCGATTACGGATCTGTCTTGTGGTTTTATATTATCAACCACTGTAACTGTAGAGTGCAATCGATGCTAAAAAAATTAATTCCTTCTTTTAAGGTTTTATGACCCTAGGATAATGGAGTCGACGTAGACTAAAACTTCCTGCAAACAATATTTGTTGAAAAGTTTATCATACCTTTCAGTGGCAGACATTAAATTTTTTTATAGATGTTTTTTTTAAACATCGGTAGAGGATCTTTTTTTGAGATAAATAGTAATAGTTATTGCATGAGTCATTTGCTACTCTAACAAACTAATTTCCTAAACAGTAAGATAAGAGTTGAATTTGCCATCAATTATTTCCTACGAAAACCAAAGCGAATAGTGTTTCAAAAAGAACCACTTACCCACGGTGGGTCCACGCCCCTAGAAAAATGTTTTGGAAAAAGCCATTTCTGAGATTCCCCTCCAGGCTCTCTCATTTCAGAAGCTTTTCGGATATTTGTGAGACGTTCGCAATCTTCTAAATGAGGGGCCACGGGATAATCTTGGCCCTCAATCCACCCTCCTCTCCTTTCAATTTGAAGCGGAGGCTCATCATTTGTAAGACCATACACAAGGGTCCACATCTGCAACCACAGGAAAATAGAAAAACATTGTATTGTCAGAATATTAGTCAAGCTTGATTTTCCCTTAATTTTTTATTTTGGGGTGGATTTTGCTGGGAGACTTTTTGGGCAAACAAAATTGAACCTTGTTTTATTAAAATAAGAACCATGACTATTTTAAGATTGGTTCTTTATTTTGAGGTGGTCTTCTTTTAGGAGACTTTGAGTGCCATAGAAAAGGACATCGAAGTCGGACAAAAAATAATGTCGAAAGTTGTGAACATAGTAGAGCTGCTTATAAAATTCACACTATGGTGGAAACTATAATCAAGACAAGCACACTAGAGTTTTTAGGGAAGAATGTTTTCAATCTTAGACTTTCGATTTCGTCTATTCGGTTTAAATTTCCACCTGAAATTTTCCGATACTGAACTGAATTTTCTATTGTTCAAAATGTAGTTGTCATCCATATGAAGCCCAATGATATAGGCTCTAAACCAATGTTTAATTTTTTTTGTCATATGTTTGAACACCATGATCATCCTCCATTTCAGAAGCTGTTTTTTTTAAGCAAACATGCCATTCAAACATTTAAAATTTCAAAAATGTACGGCCGATACTTAGTCACTAATTTCAAAGTTGGGAGTCATGAAATTTTAAACATTTCAAGGAATAAAAATTTAGATATTAACATTGTAGATCACAATGTTACCTAGAATACAATGTAAACGAATGCAAATTATACAAGCGGACTAATAAAGCAAAACTGCACATTTTTATTAGTGCTAAAACATTTTGCGGGCAGTTAAAGAAGCTCAATTTTCTGTTCGACCGTTACATTTTTTAGAAGCAAACGAAGAATATTGACCCTACCTTCCGATTGTGATATGCGATTACAAACAGGAAAACTTAGTAGAAGAACATACTATGACTAAACTGTGAAATTCTTGGTTAGCAAATTACCATCAGAATAGGAAAACTCTTCTCTCGCCCTCTACAAGACTACGATGAACCCTTTCATATTCTGGAAAAAAAAAGTAAACTAAATAAAATTTGTTAATACGTGTATTAGTCAGATATTGAGGACCAGAAGGGTTTCTATATGTCCAGAATGCAATGGAAAACCAGGTGCGTCAAAAATCCTTTTAGAAAAGACAAAAGTTTGTTTCAACAGTTAACACAATTTCTCCGGTTTTATGGGCGAATTACCCACATGAGTGATGAGCCATATTTTCATCGGCAATAAAACCTCAAACTTTATGACATGTCTAATGTCAATAGTACTGCGAGCTCCAATGCTCATTTAAAGTGCTACTTTCGATTCTCAACGGTGTTTTCAATGCAAAAGTCCATCCCAATGTCAGTGTTAATTTCAGTGTCACTGTTAATACGAACACGAATATAACACCAGCGCTACGCCCTTCCAATACCGATGTCAGCCTATGCCAATTCCAAATTTAGTGTCGATGTGAATGGCAGATCCAATTTTAGCTTCAATGTCAATTCCAATGCGAACGTCAGTTCCAACAAAACTGAATACAAACATCAATGCAAGTAATATTGCCAATGTCAAATCTTGAATATCAGCTATCATGTCAATCTCGACTATGTTCCGGATATTAATTTCAATTCCAATGGCTATGCCAATGTCATAATCTCACGCTAATGTCCGTATCAAGAGTGGGCCAGCCTCGAACCTAATGTGAATGTCAAATCAATGCAATGTCGATCAAAGTCAATGCTTATGCTAATGTCGAATTTGATACCGATGTCGTCTCGAATGCCAACAATGTCAGTTGGAATATCAATCACATTTGATGCCGGTACAATTCCAGCGACCAAGTCAATTCTGAATTATAGATCCCATGCTTATGCACATGTTGTTAAGATTCGTAGAATCGAGGGATAGAATGGACGATCCCGTTAAAGGGAATGATGAGCCGGCCAGGATTTGAACCTGGGACCTTTCACTTTAGCTGTGAATGCACTCTCTTCCACCAGCTCAGATGTTGAGACTGGTGGGTCCAATTTTATTAGCTTTTAGTGTTGATTTTACCACAAATCCGGGTATTGATCGGCACGTTTCACGTACGTCAACACATGTTAATGTTAAGTGTAACTTTGATGTTAAATGTGAAATGTGATGTTAATGTCAAATATGATTTTAATGTCAAATGTTATGGTAATGTGAAAATATAGATGGTCTTTGATAAATAAACCCCAGATCCGCCCAGAATCCAGCCTCATATCACTCTATTCGACCTTAAATAATGTTTCACATCCTACCTTGACCAAGTCCTCCACGACGACCTTATTCTCTTCCTCCGTCTTTCTCCTTTCTGCATATGATATATTATTTCCGTACATCTCACTTAATCCGTCCGAATTTCGAGGAGGTAATATTGCCGGATTCGTGTCCTTAATCATTTGGCGCTGCAGTAATGGAGTTGTTAATTTCACATCATTTCTATCTTCTCCGGATAGCAAAAACGACTGCTGACAAAGCAGCAATAACACCAGACCGGCACCAAACATGGCGGCCGTCAGAAACTTCACAATCTCTCGGATGCTCATACATGCGGCATGATCCATGATCTCAAGGAAATTGTACTGAAATTGTACGTAAATGTACGGAAACTGTACGGAAACTTGTGCAAGCCAACGTGTCTTTGCTTTACTGTAGGTGAAGCTTTGAACTAGGCTCGAAGATCTCGAGGCTTTGGCAGCAGCTTGGAGTGAATCCGAAACGAGCTGCTGCAGAAAGTCCTTCACTATGGCGGAGGAGGAAAGCTTTTGTTATTCCTGGCTAGTGTGAGGACGGCCTGGCTACAAGATGCAGAATAGAAAGTTGCGCGCACTTTCCCGTTCACACTTGGAGATATTGCCGTTTCGATGCAACCGCCGCCACGTACTTCCAGACAAGAAATTCAACCTCGTACTTTCTCGCCGCGAGAGCGCAGGAAGTCTCCTCACTACTTGGATGGAACTATATCCATTTTTGAACTGCACGGAAAACATTTGTACGTAAAACTTCTGTGCCTTGAACGTATGTGCGAACGCGCCACGCGGGACTGACTGCAGCCTGACATTTCTTACGTCCAATGAAAACACAGACCGTTTAGATTCTCCCAGAAGTTTGGAAGCTGCTGCAACAACCTTCACTTTTTGCCGTGCATTGGCGATCCGCTGTGAAGACCTTCCCAAAGCTTTAGGACTCCCAAGTGGCATTTGCAATCCGTACACGTCGTCTTGGACAGCGTCCTCTGGTCTCGCACGAACTTTACAGTGAAAAAGTTTCATTTTTGTCTTTTTCCCGGGACTTCTTAACGCGCGTTCCCATGTAGCTGAAACATAGTCTTGCTAACTTTGTTTTTTCAATGAAGATTCTCCGTAGAACAGCAATGTACTTTCTAGAGAGTTCCGATGTTCCAAAACGAAATCGCTACAATACTTTATATGTGACGGTTGTAGACGACTGCAAACTCGCGACAATTGGTGACGTTTACAAAATAACGACGGTTGTAGACGTCTAGTATTTTGTGACAATGTAGGTGTTTAGGGTATTGTGAGCGTCGACGTCAATATTTTCAAAAATTTCCGCCATGGTTTCTCAACTTTGTTTCTCCTTCCTTTCTCACTCTACTTTCCATCAAACTACGCCCAAAGATAGTCAAAAGAAATATTGTTTAGAGCTCTTTCATTTTATACCGTTACTGTCGTGTTTCATTCCAAGAAGTGTGAGATAGAAGTGTTAGTGTGAGAGTCGCAGTTGGTGTCGCTATTCCTGCGATATGGTACGAGGTTTTGTACCTTTGGTGTTTGCCAGCCACAGGTAGTGAACAAAAAAAAACTAGGGCTAATTCATTCCACACCAAAGTTGGTGGTGTTTCATCCTAATAGGTGTGAGATGGGAGCGGTGGTGTGGACGGGAGAGGGAAAAGCGACGACATTGTTTTGCAAAGGACCCATGAATGGAATTGGATGCCCGAGACCCCTCCGATTTCATTTTTTTATATAGGCGTGATAGGTAGGGAAAAATAATGAGCTTTCCCTCGTGATAGAAAAATTCACATTTGTGTGGCAGGTGCATGGGCGTTTGATCATTCGTTGTTGAAGTGAAAATTTAACTAAAATCATCTTGCGAGGTGATTTCGGTTTAAAATTTTATATAAGTTAAAACAGCGTGCCTATGGGTTGAAAAGTGAAAGATTGGGTACAAAATAAACCAA
Source organism: Zygnema cylindricum (assembly GCA_037447655.1). Lineage (NCBI taxonomy): Eukaryota > Viridiplantae > Streptophyta > Zygnematophyceae > Zygnematales > Zygnemataceae > Zygnema > Zygnema cylindricum. Next base: position 55,995 of record JBBHKE010002081.1, on the reverse strand, counting down.
AACTAGGTTATAATCAAAGTATGAAGATGGCGTCCGTTGTGTTGTGAATCTTACAACTTTTCGTACGTTAAAATGTTTTTTTTGTTGTAGATTGAATTTTGGAGGGAAACGACAAAAAAATCCGATACTTGCCCAATATTAACATAAATTTTGTTTTTGACAAAATGTTGTTTCTTAACTTTTAAACAACTCGATTCTCGTGTTTTACCTCTTTTTGCTCTAATTCACTTTTTGTGTCCCTTGCTCCAAACTTGAGGAGTATTCTAGTGCTTTCGGTTTATGCATTGTAGAAAGAAGAAGTGCAACGTGTATGAATTATGTGACGTATGTCGCCTTTCAAATTTTACATCAACCTTCGAAGTTTGAGCCAATGTGGCATACAATTTCCAACGTTGCACTTCAGTACAAAGTCACTAATGGCACGTATAAAAACTGTAAGTGTTGTGTATCGGGTAGTTTTGATATCGCACTAAATCCAATAGCCAACACTACACCGTGAATCGCTGTTAGTGATGATGTTTTTTCAGCCACTTAAAACATATTTCTTAGTACACACTTATTGGATTTCACAGCTGACGGTTGTGATTGAAAGGTTACATTCTCAGCTTCTGATTGGCGGTTTTAACTTGAAAATTCGACAATTGTGTACAAAGAAAAAATGTTTTAAGTGCCGAAAAAAATATTAACACTAATAGTGATACACGACGTATCGGTCATCAAACGGTGAGGGGTATCGATACATCGATCAATAACCAACAAAAATTGTCCCCTAAAATTATCGTTGGGGGGGTTTCCGTGCAAAAAAATTACAAAATGTACGGTGTTATGCGCGCATGAATGGAAATAAAGTACGAAACGCATACATGGCTTTTGGATTTTTTTCACAATCCATTTATTACCGGAGGGTGAAGATAATAGTTATCGCCCCAATATTTACGGGTAATTCATTACGATATATCCAAAATGTATAGCAATGATTCTTTTACCGATACATATATATTGTGCCATCGGTAAGTTGAAAAAATGTATCTATCGGTTATCGTAAATTATTTATACACAAAATTACAAATTATATTTTCTTTCGTAGAACCCTGTCAACCTTCTGGCACACGGCAAAGCACAATTATAAGGGTATGTCCCCATGTATTAAAAGTATCAACTTTTTTCTGTCGTTTTCACTCAAAACGCAGTTTTGTACGAGAAAAACTTTAGCCGTACAAAAAAAATAAATTCTTTAAAAGTACAGCAAATGTCAAGTCTATACAGTGAATGTACTTCATGTTTATCGTCATGTGAACGCATTTTGGCGTTTTCCTTTTTTCGACCCCTCGACAAGAGAATCCAGCCCTTCAAAAAACTTCATTAGAAATCGCCTCGCGAGTGGATTTTAGGGAAAGTACCACCCAAACAACGAATGAAAAACGGTCCACGCACACGCCACACGAGTGGGACAATTTTAGGACGAGGGAGAGCACTCGCTATTTTTCTCCTTGCCCGTCACATGCATGTACGGAAATTATTATGCAGGGGTCTCGGACCTCCACTTTCATTCATGGGTCCTTTGCAAAATTTTGCGACGTCGTCGCCTCTCCCTTCTCCCTCTTACACTATCGCTTTCATCTCACAATTTTTTGTATGAGGCACGACAATACTGGTATGAAATGAAAGATATTTGAAAAATAATTATTTTGATTACCTTTATGCATATTTTTATGCCAAGTCGAGTGAGAAAAGTCAAAAAAACGAAATCGGATAGCCATTGGCGGAAAGTTCTTGAATTTGTGACGTCGACGTTGTCACAAGTGAGCATGGCGTCACAATGTCACCAAACCCTAAACATCCACAATGTCACAAAACTACAAAAATTTAAACGTCTACAACTGTCGCTGTTTTTGTTGGCGTCACCTGTTGTCGAAAGTTTCGTAGTCGTCTTCATCCGTCACAAAATTGTACCTATGTCTACAACCGTCCCATGTCAAAGTTCCGATTTCATTTTCGCACATTGGGACGCTCTTCAAAGTAGTACGGATAATCTTACTACAATCCAAAATACATTATCAAACTACCGATTTCATGGGACATACCCTAAGAAATTTGTGCACGGCTTGAGTAGAGTACACCGCCAATCGCTATTAGCGTAGAAGTTTCTTTAGCGTATACGAATAATTAGCGTGGTTTACGCTAATTGGGAATCTGGGAATTTTCGAAAAAATCGATTACTCTAATTAGGAATTAGGATATTTTAAATAGTGTGGATAACTCTATTTGAGAATAAAAGACAAAAAAAGCGGGACGGGATTAGGGTACACAACGCTAATAGCGATTGGCGGTGTAGTACACCGCCAATCGCTATTAGCGTTGTGTACGCCACCGCCAATCGCTATTAGCGTTGTGTACGCTAATCCCGTCCCGCTTTTTTTTTCTTTTATTCTCAAATAGAGTTATCCACACTATTTATAAATTACTAATTCCTAATTAGAGTAATCGATTTCTTCGAAAATTTCCAGATTCCCAATTAGCGTAAACCACGCTAATTATTCGTATACGCTAAAGAAACTTCTACGCTAATAGCGATTGGCGGTGTACTCCACATTTAGGTATATGTGGTACACAGATGTAGCATTAAATGCTGCTCGATCATTTCAGCACTCACGGACAAGTTGCATTCAGCTTCTTAGAAATGATGGTGGCTGACGGCACTTTCATCAGCTTTACCGAACCCTACAAACGAAATGCTCGGCTGTCCAGCAAAGCGATTCGCCATAATGATGTTTGGAAAACTGTTCGCAAAAAATCACTAAAAGACAAAATAAGTACTCTTTCCCGTTATTATGTGTACGGAAATGGACGTGCGGTCGAAATGAGATCTTTAAGGGTGCGTCTCTATGTACTTCAAACTTAGAGATTTTTTTTTGTTTTTTAGCGCAGATCCGGCGGACCCGGATTTCGGGTGTCCCTATGTGTACCAAACGAAATTGTCACTTAGGGCGTGACGATTGTATACGTCGACAATGCCCGTGACGGCTGTCAACGTCTACAATCTGTGATGACCCACGTCATTTTTCGTAGCTGATTGTGACGTCGCGTGATTTTTCGTGACATTGTAGACCTACCGCCCTCCAGCCTGTGACGTTTCACGGTTGAAGAAGATGCGTTTTGACTTTGCGTCTATTGTCGGCTCGACGTGAAATGGCATCGGAACCTTGAGACCCCTGCAAAAAAAAAATCCGTACCGGATTGAAACGGACAAAACAAAACAAACTGTGTACTTCTATTTGTCGTATTAAATAAAAACGGACAAAACATAGCGAATCGTGTACACTTCCACGTCGCTTGAATTCGTTTGAATTTTTTGAACAGAATATTACACGTGCGAATACGTGCTACTATTTGTTTATAGAAAATCCTTAATTTTAAAAACATCGGCCCTGTATTTTAAAGATAAGGTTGAAGATGACGTTTTTTGTCGTCGAAGTGGGTCGAAGAACACAAGACGACAAGATGTAGTACATTTTAAATTCGATGATGACGCAAAATGTACTTCTCTTTTTTTCTATTTTATTGTACGGTTGAAGCTTACGCGGTACGGCTCTAAGTTTTACAGGAAAACGACAGAAAAAAACCCTTACTTATGCACATAGAGACGCACCCTAATAAAGACATTTTTTTTCGAGCGGGCGTGTGCCGAACCATTCTTGGTTCAATGGAATGAGTTTGTTTTTTAGGAAAGATTCTCCGTACGCGTTTACCGGTAATCCGAAGGCTGAAGACAAAAATCGTCATTTTAAATCGTTATGTATGTTTGCGACATTGCAGACGTGTAATCAAAAAATTGTAAATGTACAGTGCTGTACACCGTGAATCGTTATTGGCGTAATGGACGCTATTTAAGGTACCTTTTTTTTTCCAACTTCTTAAACAGCATAAATTATTCTGTTTTTTCTTTTACGCCATTTAGGGTTCTTTTCCAATTTGTATCATCTAAATAGAGTGTTGTACGGTTAGTGTCATATCGTACAAAACTGTACCTTTTGAGTGAGAAAGTATAATTAATGGGTTTTAGTAACCATGGACGCATGAGAACATGCGCTCTTAAAAGGGGATGAAATCGGATTTTCAAAAATCACGTTCTCACATATTCGTCAGACAGCCGCATTTCGACCGTGTGAACGTACGATTTGTGTACGATTTGTCAGATTTTGAACAGAACTTATATTAGTGTAAACAAGTTTGGGGCGGGTGTTTATTTTTTTTTAAATCCAAATTAGTATAAGTTAATATCCAGTATGTATGTTTTTTTTTTAAATCCAAATTCTCAATTAGCGTAAATAACGGTAATTGTTTCTACACGCTAAACAAACCTTTACGCGAATAACGATTCACGGTGTAGCTTTAGATTTTAATGAACATTCTCCGTACTACTTTGCAAAGCGTACCAATGAAATCTTTACTTTGTAGTTTGTACTCTGTGTTATGGACGTGTGTAAAACATGTGACGGTCGTAGATGTCGACCAAACTTGCGACGGTCGTAAAAGTTTAGTTTCTTTTGACATCTTAAATGTATAGGGTCTTGTGACATTGAGACGTCATGCTCACTTGTGACAACGGCGACGTAATTAGTATCATAACTTTCGGCCATGGTTTCCCGGTTTTTTTTTGTCTTTTCTCACTCGAATTGCCATCAAACTACGCCCAAAGGAAGACAAAACAAAAAAAATCAGAGTTTTTCCATCCCATACCAATATTGTTGTGTTTCATTCGAGGAAGAGGGAGAGGAGCGGCAATGTGAGAGGACGGGGGAGAGGCGATGAAGGTGTAGACTTTTGCAAATGACCCACGAAAGAAAGTGGAGGTCCGAGAACCTTGCAAATATTTTTTCAGTACACGCACGTGACAGGCAAGAAAAAACTAGCGTCTAATCCCGTGCAAAATTGTTCACATTCGTGTGGCACGGGCATAAATGTGTTGTTGTTTGTCGCTAAAGTGATAATTAAACAAAAATTGACTCTCGAGTCGATTTAAGTAAAATTTGAAGATGAGTTGACATCACATAACACTGGGTCGAAAAAAGAACCGCGCCAACGTGGAGTACCTTTTAAGTTTCAAGATGACGTAATTATATCGTTGTTGGTTCGTTTTTGAAAGAAAACAACAAAAATAAAGTCTTTCCTTCAACACATGGGCACACAACTCTAGAGTGATATTGTAGACGTTTGTTTCTTGTGACATTGTCAAGACACTTTGTGAAACTGTCGATGTCATTCATTTTTTTTCCTCTTTTTGCTCCACCACTGTCACCAAAATCCGCGCATAGATAGAATAAGAAAACAAAAATCAGAGTACGTCCTTCTCACATCAAAACGATCATGGCTCTACGAGGACGAGAGAGTGGGGTGACGGAGTGGGAATACGTATTCGGCGTAAAACGGGGAAGAGGGATAATAGCAAATAACAGTAATGAAATTCTATGGGCTCCATTGCCCACAGAATTCGCAGATCCAAAAGAAGCTAATCTAGATAGTGCCGACTCCAAGTTGATATAAACCCAAATAAATGATCCCTTGACAATAAGAACCCCAATATGTATAATAGGGAGAAGGGGCAAAATGCGGCTTATGCATAAGGGTGAGGCAGTGGGGTGAGAGAGCAGGAGCATCTCGGTACTAGCAAAACTACACTCTTCCTGCATGAGACTAAAAACAAAAGAATAAGATAGATACGCGCCTAAAACCACTGTCACCACCTCGTTTTTCTCCTTTTTTTTACTTACTGTAGCTGTCAAAGTGTTT
>JBBHKE010002081.1:0-50195 GCA_037447655.1 Zygnema cylindricum | reverse complement strand
GCCAAATCGCCGTACCTTTCAAGTTCCAAGATGACGCAAAATGTATTTGAGTTTTTGCCCATTTTTCGTACGGCGTAATATTTTCAAGTAGGAAGTCCCATTTTCTGTGTAAACGACGGAAAAAAACCCTTACTTGAACACATGGGGACACGCCCATAGTCTTGCTACTTTGCTTTTTCAATGAAGATTCTCCGTAGAACAGTACACCGCCAATCGCTATTAGCGTAGAAGTTTCTTTAGCGTATACGAATAATTACCGTGGTTTACGCTAATTAAGAATTTGAAAATTTTGAAAAAAAACATACATTCTAATTGTTAAATTATTCTAATTTGGGTCTTTGAAAAAAGTAAATGTCGGTCGCAAACATGCTTACACTAATATAGGTCCTTGTACAATATCTGACAAATCGTACACAAATCGTACGTTCACACAGTCGAAATGTGGTTGTTGGACGAATATATGCGAGCGTGCTATTTGACAACCCGATTTGATCTCCATTTTAGACCGCACATTCTCATGCGTCCGCGGCTACTAAGCATAATGAATTGTACTTTTTCACTTAAAAAAGTACGTTTTTGTACGGTCTGACTCTGAAAATACACCACACTATTTAAAAGATGGCGTACCTCCGTTTTGTACGGTACTTGGAAAATAACCATAAATGGTGTAAAGAAAAAAATAGAATAAGCTACGCTATTTGAGAATAAACAAAAAAATAGCGGGACGGAGTTAGCATACACTACGCTAATAGCGATTGGCGGTGTACAGTAATGTACTTTTCAGAGAGTTCCGATGTTCGAAAACGAAATCGTTACTTTATATTGTGACGGTTGTAGACGACTGCAAAACTACACCGCGAAAATATATATTGTTTGGAGCTCTTTCATTTTATACCGTCACTGTCATTCCAAGAAGTGTGAGAAGCGTTAGTGTGAGAGTCCAAAGGTAGTGAAAAAAAAAACTAGAGCTATTTCATTCCACACCAATATTGGTGGTGTTTCATTCTAATAGGTGTGAGATGGGAGCGGTAGTGTGGACGGGAGAGAGAAAGCGACGACATTAAAAGAAATTGCAAAGGACCCATGAATGAAATTGGATATCCAGGACCCCTGCAATTTCAATTTTGTATATGCGCGTGATAGGTAGGGAAAAAATAAGGAACTTTCCCTCGTGATAGAAAATTCACATTCGTGTGGCACGTGCATGGACATTTGATCATTCGTTGTTGAAGTGAAAATTTAACTAAAATCAACTTGCGAGGTGATTTTTGTTTAAAATTTTAGATGAGTTAAAACAGCGTGCCTATGGGTCGAAAAGCGAAAGACTAAGTACAAAGGACACCAAAACTAGCTTACAATAATAGTATAAAGATGGCATCCATTGTATTGTGAATCATACAACTTTTTCGTACGTTAAAATGTTTTTTTTGTTGTAGATTGAATTTTGGAGGAAAACAACAAAAAAATCCGATACTTTAACACATGGGCACACCCCTTTAAATGCATCTTGCTTAATTTTTTTCGTTGTTAAATATATCGCTTAGGGTAAAAGTTGTTAATGTAGTACTCCTATTTCGAGTGATGCTTCTCGAACGACATTGAAGTCAACATATCTTTATGTTTTATAACATCGCAAAACGTTGTTGATATATAGGGGAACTGTAAAGTTGAGAAGAATCGACGAGTACTATATTAAAAAATGAAGATACAATAGGTTTACAAAATGTATTAATTTTTTGGAATGTAATAGCGATAAAGATCACATTATCTCGTTAGTTAGTTGCAGTTACCATCGTTTTTGAACCACGAATTTGGGTTCAAGGCCAAAGGTTGACAAAACATTAATGCAAATAAACAAGTGATAGTAATGAACGTATATGTTTAACCGTTAAAGTTTGTCTTTACATTGACATTTCAACATGTGAGAGCAAGTTCGTGCAATTACTCCTTTATTACTATTACTTAAATATGAGCGCCATTTCAAGTGTTAACGCCTCTCAATTTCACGTGTCGACGACGTTTTTTAAACTTACTATTTACTTTACTATAAAATAACGAGCAGTTCTTGTAAAGACTGATATCTTTAGTACCTTGCACTAATTAAATGCCTCATGATTTACTATAGATTATTAGTGTTGCGTATCATTGGCCTTAGCCAATAACCGATATGTACCTTTTTTCTCTACCGATAATCAATATATTGGCTCGATATATCGGTACGGGTGTTATCACGATAATTTTTTTATATATCGAGATGAATTATTGATAATTAACGGGCTAATACATATCGTCGGTATCTTCGTACATTCAAAAGCCCCCCCCCCCCGTTATAACATATATGTACTCATTTTGTACTTTATCTCCATACTATAAATTCCGTACTATTTGTATGGGCCATGCCCCAAACCGATAATTATCTGCGATAGGTTTTTGTTGTTTCCACAACAATATATAAGGACCCCTCACCGTTTAATAACCGATAACTATCAATATCGTTTTTATCGCGATAAGATTTTACCCGATACACCACACTATACATTACACGAGCTATATCATACTTATATTAGCGCTAATATAAAACGACATAATGATTTCTAATTTAAGTTGAAGGGTCAAAATTTAGGGGTGTCTATAAAATGATATGAACACTCGTAGTGATTAACGGTGAAATGGTATGAAAACGATGCAAGATGTTTATTTCCAGCGCCAATGTTGGTCATACGGTTGCCACTTGCCACAGTAGCAAAAACTCTTGCAGTTGTGTAATGATTCAATTGCGATTGTACCACATATTTGTACTTTAGTTGTACGTAGCGTGTAGGCTGTACGAGTTGTGCATTTTAATGCAAATGCGGCAGGTAAGATGCCTCTTGTATGTTCCATATGTACGAATGCTACATTTTAATGCAATGCAGTAGGAAAAGAAGACACAAGTATTTATTGCAAAAAATTTGAAGGTAGAACCATATGAGTATAAAAATGTTAAAATTGAAAAAAAAAACATTTGGAGATTACAAGAGTCAGAGGAAAGAAAGCTACGCCTAAAGATTGAAATGAAACATAACAATAATTACAAGAGCAAATAACAAAAAAAAAAAAAAACGCCTCCAATAAATGTGTGTTTTTAGTGACATGATCACCAAACTCAAGTGTCACGGCGCCTTATGATCAATGCGGGAAACAGGTGGAAAGCGTCTCGATTCACAACAAAATAGTGCAACTCTTAAAAAGTGTATATGGTAGCGGGCACGAGTTTCTTTGCGCCCCAACAAATGAACAATAGTGCAATAACGCTAGTACGAATGACCAATGGAAATTATAAAATTTATGACTAGCCAATCATAAAATATTAAACACCCGTGTGATGTTATGTCACATGCCCAAAATTAACATAAATTTTGTTTTTGATAAAATGTTACTTCTTAACTTTTAAACAACTCGCTTCTCACGTTTTACCATTTTTTTTCTCTAATTCTTTTTTTGTGACCTTTGCTCCAAACTTGGGGAGTATTCAGGTACTTTCAGTTTTTGCATTGTACAAGGAAGAAGTGCAATGTGTACGAATTATGTGATGCATGTCGCCTTTCAAATTCTATATCAACCTTCGAAGTGCGAGCCGGTGTGGAATATAGTGTTGATATTTGTGTATTTTCTAGGTCTTTTATAAGGATAGCAAAAGGCCGAGGCAGTCTGCCTCTAACTCCCCTATCCATGCCCTCACACTTGTTGTAGTCACTGAAGGCTAGATAGGGAGTTAGAACTATGGCTGCCTATGCCTTCTAAAGAGACAAGAGTAGAAATTGGTAGACTTACCAAAATGGTGTTTGATAAATCCAGGATACGATCCTGGTATCTCCTGTCTGCCAAATCTCCAGTTATCGTTAACTTTATCCAATAGTGTAGGACGAATGATAAACTATATGGGGTACGTTAAGATTATAAATGTATCTGTTGAGGTATGTGTCATTTAACAAATTACGGGACAAACTATACATCGAAAGTGCTTAGACCGCACGAAATTCGGACTGCACAGAATTAACGAAATGACATTTCATTTCGACGGTCCGGATAGAATATGCGATTTGAATCGATAGCGGTGGTGCGAGCCGGGATTTGGGATTGGCCGCCTTGGCGTTTTCGGGCGCCGCCACTCCGGATGACACGTGGCAATATCTTGGAGGGTTGCGGGAAATCCGGAACGCGAGATGACAAGTCAAGATGTGACAAATGTCACATTATGACGATGTCATACATGGACCGCACAGAAGGTACTCCGGCACCTGTTCTTTCTTTACGGTATAGTCATGTGATTGGTCCGTACCCTGACTGGTTCCATGTTGACGAGAATTTCAACGGTCAACATGGAATGACGACCGTTGAATTTTAACGGTCAACAAAGATCCATTCGGCAAGTCAAACTTACTTGTGGCATCATCCTATTGGATACCGGAGAAAATAGGGACAGAACGGCGACGACTTTTTCGCCACGTGGCATGCTTCGAGTGGTGCCGAATATTTCCGTACATAAAGTACGGCGGCTACCGAACTTTCTATGTACATTATGTAGTGTGCTGCAATTTGATTGGTCTAGAGGGGTTGTGACAAGGTTTTAGGACTTATAATATTTTTGGTAGGTAGTCGTCTCTCCCATAGAGCATCTTGTATAAAAGGCAAACTTTGGCCAGCCATAATTATCAATTTACTTGACCATTTTCAGTGATTCTTTTTGTTGCGGACTCAGGGGAGTATAAGCTACCCAGGGGTGTAGTTGGTCAGAGGGTTTTCATGCCAGGGTGGCTGCATTTATAAGGGAAAGTCAAAGTGGGTGAATGTGTCCAAATCTCATATTCTAACTTTGCATTCTGTGGTGGAACTGAGAACACAGAAAGGCTTATTTCACAAGGGTGAAGCTGTAATGGGGTTTTGATAGTCAAGGGGTCAATAATTTGGGTTTATATAAACTTGGAGTCGGCACTGTCTAGATTAGCTTCTTTGGATTTGCGAATTTTGTGTGGCAATGGAGCCCATAGAATTTTATATAGTTTCCTGTGTTGCACGTCAGTACAAAGTCATTAATGTCACGTGGAAAAACTGTAAGTATTGTGTATCCGGTAGTTTAGATATCGCAATAAATCCAATAGCCGACATTATCGATCATCGAACGATGAGGGGTCTCGATTTATCGATCAAGAACCAACCAAATTTGTCCCTTTAAATTGTCGTTGAGGGGGGTGTCCGTACAAAATGTTTACAAAATGTCACAGTTGTTCATAGCGATTAGTGCGAACGTTTCAATCGTGACGAATTATACGTGACAAACGCGTTCAACTTTTTGAACAACTCGTAAAAAATCGTTAATGATTATTCATCCGTACAATTCCGTACAATTAAAACAAAAAAAAATTACATATAGTGCAGTTTGCAAGTTTTCCGTTAAATGAGTGCTAAAGTATTATGAATGTTTAATTAAATATGGCACTCCATGTCGGTACTGGAAATCCTTCATCAACTGGTAGCAGATAATGTGAAAGCAGGCTAGGCCAGGACTCTGTCACACCCGGGTTCGGACGTCCGCAAGGGCACTCTTTTATCAAATTTTGTGTGTCTAACGTTTGGAAGGGCACTCTTTTATCAAATTCTGTGTGTCTGTGCCTATTTGACACGCAACCATGGCCGCCTTCTCTCTGCCTTCTCTCTCTATCTATCAAACAGCACATGACTGCAAAAAAACAAATGGGAGGGAGGAGGGTAGGATACAAGGAGGCGGCTTCCTTGCGGTTTCGTTTTCAATATTTCATGGCGACTTCTTTCAAAGAAAATTGAAGAAGACGCCCGTACAATTTTCAAACTTACCGCGCAAAAATAGTGTGACGTTTCAACGCCTCTTTTCGTAAATGTGCGTACATTTTCGTCGAGAGACGTACAATTTGCGTGATATTTATGTTCAGTTCACAGAACAGAAAGTACCAATAACTACGATGTATCTTTTCCTTAAATTCCGTACATTTCCGTAAAAAAACGGTACATATTACGGGAAATATTGTACTTTTACCATAAATTGTCGGTTTCAATTTACAATAGACGGTTTTTTTTCAATTTTCAAAATCGTTACGAATTATACGTTTCAATCGGAAAATTTGAAAAAAAATCGCATGATTTGAACAACACTGCAAAATGTACGTTGTTATGTATGAATGAATGGGAATAAAGTACGAAATGAATACGTGGCTTTTTGGATTTTTTTTCAACAATCCATTTCTTACCAGAGGGCGGAGATAATAGTTACCGCCCCGATATTTATCGGTAATTCATTGCGATATATACGATATTTATCTGGATAAGTCTTTTGCCGATATATATTGTGCCATCGGTAAGTTAAAAAAAGGGACATATCGATTATCGTAAAATGCTAATACACAAAATTACGAAATATATATTTTTTCGTAACGGGGGAACCCTATCAGCCTTCCGGGCATACGGCAAAGCACAGAAATCAGAAATTTCAAAATTGTGCACGGCTTGAGTAGATTAATGTACTGTACCGTACATCTCCACATTTAGGTACATGTGGCACCATAGTTCAAAAGTAGGTGAAAGTACACCCATACAATATGCCTATTGTACGTAAAAAATACAATATACCCATATTAAGACCCATATTGTATTGGCCGCAAAATGAAATAAAATAGTAACAGGGTTGAGTTGCACATGGATCGATATAGAATTAAACGTCATGTCTACATTTGAAAAAAAAAACGGACAATTTTTTTTTCTGTGAGTTTTGAGTGATTTTGTATTTTAACCGTCAGATTCATACGATCGGACGGTCGCTGATCAAAGTAGCGATCTAAAAGATCACATGAAAAGCCTATAACACAACTTACGATAGGACTATCGTCAGATTTGGACGATCGGACGGTCTCTGATCAAAGTAGCGACGATCACATGAAAAAACCATAACACAACTTACGATGTAGGCGCCGACAAAAGACCTACAATAGAAACGCCTACTTTTTAACTATGTGTGGCACACGTATGTAGCATTAAATGCCGACCTGACCTCGCATCATTTCAGCAGTCAAGGACAAGATGCATTCAACTTCTTAGAAATGACGGTGGCTGACGGCACTTTCATCAGCTCTACCGAACCCTACAAACGAAATAATCGGCTGTCCGGCAACGCGATTCGCCATAATGATGTTTGGAAAGCTGTTCGTAAAAAAACAAAAAAAGTCAAAATATGTACTTTCTACCGTTATTTTGTGTACGAAAATGGACGTGCGGTTGAAATGAGATCTGTAGTAAAGACAAGCTTTTTTCGGTCGGGCGTGTGCCGAACCAACCTTAGTAAAGATTCTCCGTACGCATTTCCCGGTAATCCGAAAGCTGAAGACAAAAATCGTCATTTTGAGTCGTTATGTATGTTTGCGACATTGCAGATGTCGTATTTTTGGCTGTGTGCCCGTGTAATCGAAACTTTGTAAATGTGCAGTGCTGTAGCTTTGGATTTGAATGATCATTCTCCGTACTACTTTGCAAAGCGTACCAATGAAATCTTTACTTTGTTACTCTGACGGTTATGGACGGTTATGCACGGTGGTGAACGATGGCCGAGGCCTACGAGATTTACCTCCCCGCCACCCGGTGCACATTGATGTTATTTGTTCCTCTGACCTTTACACCGCGAATCGTAATTAGAGTAAATTACTCTAATTCGGTCGCTCGAAATTTCGACTCTATGACATCAAATAGAGTAAACGATTCTAATTTTTTCATTATTCTAATTTAGGTAAGTTTAATTAGCGTAACAGAATTGTAATATAGGTTCGTTTTAAATAGTGTGGAGTACGGACGACGTTCGACTGTGCAAAATTGTACTTTTTTAAGTAAAAAGGTAAAAATAATGATTTAATACAATCGCGCTCGCACGTGAAATCGGACTAAACGAAAAATCAATCACATCGAAAAAAAGCCGTTCGCATAAATCTCGTCCGTCGCAGCATCGTCGTCAGTGTGAACATTAACTGACATTCAGCGCGACAAATAATACTACTGTAGCGTCATAATGACATCAAAACTATACGGAATGACAGATTTTGTACAACCACTTAATTTAATGTTTATAATTTCAGCGTGGATATTTATTGCCGACATAACCCAATATAGAGTACTTAAATAAATTAGAGTAAACTTCGACTGTGAAAAAGTTTTATCACATAAATTAGAGTTCATTACTCTAATTGTTTTTTTTTTTTTTTTACTCTAATTTTTTCATTACTCTAATTACGATTCGCGGTGTAGTGTAGTTTTGTTTTAGGCTTTGGGCCGACGGCGCCCTTTTTTGTCATCTAGAGCCTTTGTAAAGTGTAATTTTAAGTGCTGTTGTAGTTTAGTTTTAGTGTTTGTTTTTGTTTCCTATGTTTTCTTTGCTTTCTTTTACTCTTAGTGTTGGTTAGCTTTTACAATTTTTGTACGTACTTTTGGTTTTACAATTATAGCCTTTAATAGTACATCGCCAATCGCTATTGGAGTATATAACGCTAATTCGGTGCCCCTAAATTTTGACCCCAAAACCTGAAATAGAATTAATAATGGTATTTAAAGACGTGGACCATAATCTGCCATGTCTCAGGCACTAAATTAGAATCAATAACGCTAATTTTTTTTTACGCTATTTAATCCTTGACTCTAATAGCGATTGGCGGTGTAGTGAACAATTTTATTTTTCAATCAAGTTTTGTACTTTGATGGTTTAACCATCGCGTTTTTCAAAATAGAATCTTTCTTTCTGTTATGGACGCGTGTTAAACTTGTGACGGTCATAGACGTCGACAAAACTTGCGATGGTCATAAAAGTTTAGTTTCTTGTGACATTTTAAGTGTATATGGGTCTTGTGACATTATGCCGTCATGCTTTCTTGTGAGAACGACGACGTAATTAGTATCATAAGTTTCGGCCATGGTTCCCGAATTTTATTTTGTATTTTTTCACTCGAATTGCCATTAAACTACGCCCAAAGGAAGACAAAACAAAAAAAAATCAGAGTTTTTCCATCCCATACCCAATATTGTTGTGTTTCATTCGAGAAAGAGGGAGAGGAGTGGCAATGTGAGAGGAATGGGGAGAGGCGACGAAGGTGTAGACTTTTGCAAAAGACCCATGAAAAAAAGTGGAGGTCCGAGACCCTTGCAACTCTTTTTTTCAGTACATGCACGTGACGGGCAAGAAAAAAACTAGCGTCTAACCTCGTGCAAAATTGCTCACATTCGTGTGGCACGGGCATAAACATGTTGTTGTTTGTCATTTTAGTGATACTTGAACAAAAATTGACTCTCGAGTCGATTTAGGTAAAATTTTGAAGATGAGTTGACATTACGTAACAATGGGTCAAAAAGAGAATTGCGCCTGGCGTAATTTTATTGTTGTTTGTTAGATTTTGAAAGAAAACAACAAAAATAAAGTCTTTCATTCAACACATGGGCACACGACCTTAAAGTGATATTGTATACGTTTTTTTCTTGTGACATTGTCAAGACACTTTGTGAAATTGTCGATGTCATTCAGTTAAAACGTTCGACCATGGCTTTCTTATTTGTTTTTTTGCTCCACAACAGTCACCAAAATTTGCCCATAGACATAAAAAGAAAACAAAAATCAAAGCCCGTCCTTCTTGTATCATAACAATTATGGTTATTCGAGGACGAGAGAGTGGGGTGACGGAGTGGGAATACGTATTCGGCGCAAAACGGGGGAGAGGGACAATAGCAAATAACATTAAGAAGACCCAAAATTACATTTGAGGGATCATTTTAAGATCCCTTCAAATTTTGCGCGTAACGGACAATCAAATGGTGTACTTTCATTGGTGCAAAATTGGTGTAAAAAGTTGGAATCGTGTTGTTTATACAACCTTCCACTATAATAGTGACATAAAGCGAGGTTTGAGAATTTCCATGAAAGAGTTGTAAAAACGAGAACCTAAAACGATACGTCCACGTAAAGGTTCGTGACAATCTAAACCATATTCGTGTTTATTGTAGGGAACTCCGTCGGCTTTGTCAATAATTTACGAAAGTTAATGTCATATCTTTGCTATCTCTTAGGAGGCGAAGGTGGGTGATGGTTCCCACCTATATAATCTACAACTTTTGTAGTGGAGTGTCCAAATTGGAGAGTTGTCCTACAATTTCCATGTTTACCAATATCTCTTATTGGTAAACATTATATTTGTTGGTGAATTTTTCAACATCCCCACGGATCGATGACCACCCAAAGTCATCAAAGAGTGTTCGTGCATCTCATATACAATTGATTGTAGAAATTCTTTCTGACAAAACTTATTATTTTAGTAGCTTTACGTCATGTTTATGATGACTTATTCTTTATTATTTCGAGGGCCTTCAAGTGGTCTTTAAATAAAAAGCGAAATAGGAAAAACAATGTATAATAAAACATAAATTCACCCCCCCTCAAAATATTATAGTTATAAATACAGTGTTACCATGTTGGATTAGAGCAAATACCTCAAAATTTAAAATAACGCTGACCGTAGTTTGAACGCACACTAAAAAAGTGAGCAAACATTGTCAATTATATTGTCCGAAGTCTGACTTTTTGTTTTTTTACAAAACGGGTACATGCTTCGGAGGCGTAACAAACTATTAAAGGTGCATCCATTTTTTTCATTGTTGCTATATACCGAAAAACGATTCCATCATTTTTAGAAACATATGGTTTTTTGCGGTGGTATAAGAGTGTGACCTTTAATTTGATTATACTGCGACGTCTCAATTTTAATATTGGTAAAATAAGTTGCGATTCCGAAGTTGTTTGTGGGATACAAATAAAGATCTTTGTGTCGTCAATTTTTGTGTAATGTTACGCGTGGTGAGATAGACTTTCTCGTGGATTTATTAAGTCGTCATTTTGCGCAAAATGATTCAAAATAATTCAAAGAAATTTTATACGATGAAAATTGTTGCATGACATAAGATATGTTGATGTATGCAATGCTTTCTTGTGCATAAAACCATTGTTTTTTATGTGCGCGAATCTGACTTACTCTTGATGGTTTTGGCCCCAAAATTTTGGAAGAATATATTTAGAAGAATACATATATTTGATTTATTTGGATCACCCCTACACGTTAATTAACGTGCGCATTCCGTTATTAAAATATATTTTGGTGCTACCCAACACAATCCATGCATATACGTGACAACACAGTTATGAAGCTTGAACTTAAAATTGGAGGTAATTTTATTATTGGTGCAAAAGTTTCAACAGTAGACATCCAAAACGTAAACCTGTAATATTGCAACACTTGTTTTCTTGTGTAGAACCACATCAACAATATGTTGCGCCTAAGACCAGGCTTATTATCATGTGCTTAATAGTAGCATGTATTATAATGTGCTTTATCAAGGTAATTATGCATGCATAAAAACATAAACTTTATCGTGAGCAGCTGTTTCCCACGCGTGGAGAAAATCTTTGTATTGTGATTACCGACGGGTAGACATACATTACATTACGATATAATACATCAAGCTGAAATTTAAGTAGCTGAAATGACCATTTGATTGAAATTTGAAGTAAAAAAACTAATATATTGTCTTTGTCTATGTCATTGGAAAACTTGGGACAATGCATGGGCTTAGTACCATTGAAGGATCACTATGATTGGACGATGTAGTCACATTTATGAGGATAGGTCTAGGACACTTGTGGTCCTTTTAACTTTGCTAAGTAGGTCATATATTTCGGAGCGACCCCCTTTCAGAGATTAATCCCCCCCCGATAATGACGAATCGTGGTTCCACACTTATAACCAACTTGTTTTGTTCTTAAAAAAAAGATTGGCTGGTTGACCCAGCTGAAATGATATCCTTACTCAAACCAATATTGTCGTAGGATCTCGCATGACCAAGCCCGACTCTATGAAAGCTTTTGTTAGGACGGGAAGATTTGTGCAATTTTTGGAATGTCACAATGTTGATGACAAAAGTACCTTCTGTAGAAAATTTTCAGACACACAAGGCAGTTCAGAGGTGATCAGAAATACATATGGCAAGGCGGGTCATGGGTGACCAGAACTATAATTAGCAGGCGAAGTTTTAAGCATAGTTTTGTAAATGAAAAATAAGCACCTTCCAATCAGCAATTATTGTACGTACGAAATATCGAATTGCATCAATTCGAGCGAAGTCCGGCGCATCGAGCTGCATAATATTGAGAGAACTCTCAGTTCGATATCTAACACGACAAAATTATATTTCTATGAATTTACGTTTCGTCGTTTCCGTAGATTGTCTTTACTCAGTAATATTGAGAAGGGACGTGACATCCGCCAAATCCTAAAGGGCATATGTCCATTGTAACGGACAGCTCATCATGAAGTCACTTTCTCAAACAGATATATCGACGAATAGAATTCTGTTATTCGAACATTATTACGTACGGCAAGACTTTATAGAACGGACCACTTTGCTGTTTTCACCGTCTCAACGGCCGAACCTCCTCTGTCACGTCTCACGAGGAGTCGTTATTCATTTATTTCAGTGTGCCACGCGGCGCTGTGACCATGTCACACGTGGCAAGTTTCTGACATCTCGCCAACGTCCGTGTCGGGCAACCGCCGGCATAAAATTATATCGTACGGTAATGTACTGTAGTCAATACACGTTTTCTTACCACGTGGCAGATCTTTGGTTTCCAAAACGAGCTCTCTTTATTCCTCCGAATTAGGGTTTCGGTTTTGTCCGTTGAAACTTTAAAGCACCATCGTCTATGTCCTTTATAAGCCATGGTTCCTGGATTAGGTCAAGTGGTAAAACTGTGTCTTACATAAGTACAGTACAGTACCGTAGTTTACCAAACAAAGGGAAAAGAAGGTTTGTAACTTTGTTGTCTTTGTTTTTTGTGCATCCGATGCCTGCAAAACAGATGGCATCCATTTTTTGAAATGGATAATTTGGTTACATCGGCGATGTTTTCAAATATATTTACGTTCACAACTCAGCAACTTCCAGTTTCCGTTTCCGTTCCCTTGTACTACTTCTTCCATCTGTAAATGTTTCCATGTTCACATTTGTGTAGCCTTGTTTACATTTTCATAGCCATGGATGGATATGACAGTGATTGCAGCCCTAATTTTCAAAGGAAGATATTCCTTGTTTCCATATAGGCTCTATTTTATTGCATTTTTCAAAAGAACGAAACAGTAAAATTACTTATTTTTTAGAATTTAGGGTTTTTTAATTGGAAGAGTAGTAAGAAATGAGGAACATAGAAAATTGCTCTCAACCATGGAAGTATTAGAGACATAGTTTGATCCTATGTGCCGGTTTCTCTCTCTCTCTCTCTCATTCTACTTTCTCCTCCCCCCCCTCCCTCCCCTCCTTCCCGCCTCCCCTTACTTCGACTTTCCTCTCTCCCTCTCTCCCTCTCTGCCTCTCTTCCGGTCTTCCTTCAAAATCTGTACTTTGCCGCTCTATCCTTTTCCGGACAAAACCATTAATTTTCCCTTTTCTCTTTGCAAAACTGTCAGCTTTACTTAAGGAAGTGACATTATATTTAACAAATTTCAACTAACCCTAATATGTGAGAAGATCATTCCTCACATACATTTTAAATTAGGGTTTCACAGTAAAACCTCTGGTATCATACCTAGGGTTTGTAAGCATCACAACCGTCAAGGAAAAAAAGGACTACAGAAGAAATTCAAACAGAAACATAGAACGAGCAAAAAAAAAAGTAAAAACACAAAAGGAACAGAAACAGGAAGAAAAACAGGAAAAAAGAAACAGTTCAGAAATGTCGGTCCACTGTGACGTGAGAGTGGAGCTGTTTTCGGAGGGAGGAGGGCTTCTAAAGGCCACCGCAGCGAAAGGCGCAAAAGTAAAAGTGAAGATTTGGGACGACAATGGAAAACCCTATCTCTTTATTGCCACCAATCAGACTGTGGTGAGAGAGCGAGAGAGAGAGAGGGAGAGGGACAATCATGGAGCATGAGAGGGGGGAAGAAGGGGGGAAAACAGAGATGGAGAAGAGGGAAGTGAGCATTTGAAAACATTGGTCATGGACCTTGTGGTTGAATTGCAGGGCGTTTGCTTTATTGTTTTGCATTTTTGTGCTACAAATTAAACAGGTTAATATTGTCCGGCCAAATGGTTCACGAAAAACAAGTTAAATGGGCTCCTTCTTCATGTAGGACAAGAATATGTGATAAATAACAGATAAATTGTGATAAAAATCAGACCTGTTTGTTCGTTATCTTGTTTTTTTCCAATTCTTACGCCATAGTTATTTCCCGAGATTGTTTATACACAACGAAATTGTGCTCATTCTGCCTGTTTTGAGACTACCGTTGTGTCCACCATGTCGAACGAGAAAAAATGAAGGTTTGGTCGAGTTCGATGAGTTCAATTTCATTGTACTTTATGTGTTCAAAATCCTGAAAAATATAAATCTGTTGAATAGCTTTTCGAGAGGTTTGGACCAGGGTCTTCAGAGCCCAAAACCGAAGATTTGCAACTATCATATTAATAGTAATGCCACGGTTCAATTCCCTAAAGTACTCTTTGCAAATAGTTCATTTTTTTTTTTAACCAATTAAATTTAATTATTGAACTGTTTTTGGGCTCGACTGGCTGGGCACTACGGTAAAAGGGCCAGATGTGAAGAATTTTAGATAATGCATAATTATGTTTGCTATACCTAACGATGTTCCACATTTTTCTGTTTGGCCTGGATGGATGAGCAGGAAAAGTTTTTTTTAGGGCATGAAGTTCAGATTCATGCAAATCGAATGGAGAGGGGTGTTCTTTCTATTGTTCTGCCACATATCCATGTCCAGGTCAGTGAAAATGAGAATAGATGACGAGAATACAAAATACATACATGAATGTATATATATGCATATATGTGTTTCTGTATATATTATGCCTGGCATCTATTTTCTTGAAAATAAGTTGTATCGTCAGCAATCTAGATTTTATGAACTTAAAATGGAAAATTATAATATTGGCAATATTGCGTTACAGGTGACGATGAGGGAATTTGTTGCTTATTTCGTGAAAGGTGCTGGTTAGATCATTTAGTTTCAATGTACTGGTCATAAAAGAAGTTATGATAGGACTTCTTAAGAATAGTTTCCAACAGCTTACGGTGTTTCGTCATATTGATAAAATAAGCTCAAAATTTTTGGCTGTAGTTTGCGCCAAATAAAACCCTGAATGCTCAACTTTAACAGACTAAAGTTCCCATTGAAAATACCATCTGGTTGATTCTTACTAAAGAAAAGTAGTAAATTTGTTTCTCGTTGCTTTTTTTTTTTTCCCCTTTTTCCCTTCTTGTAAACAGATTTTCCTTTCAAACGCTCGTCCAGACAAGCTCAACAGACTCTTGCAATCTCTAGTTGCTTTGGAAGCTCTAATTGCCCCCTGTAGATCCTCTAACACCACTCCCTCAAATCCGCCTAATCGAATGACTGCGACAAATTCCTCTCTCTGTTCTAGTCGCCTCACAACCTCAACACAGTCCCTTGGTTCCAGTAGAATAACTGCCTCTCCTTCTTCTTCTGTTTATTCCAGTCATAAAACACTTTCAATCGCCTCTCCTTCTTCGTCCATTTATTCCAGTCATAAAACTGTTTCAACTGCTTCTGTTTGTTCCAGTCACGTCACAGCTTCTAACGCTTCTCTCTCTTCTTCTCGAAAATCAATGTCTGAAAAAAGGAAGGGACCCATGTTACCTGATAGATCAATAGGAGAGGAAGGCGGTATTCAACAAAATGATTTGCCCCATATAAGGAGACCGTTAAATAGTTTTTTTCCTGTGAAAAGTAGTCAAGAAGATTCAACGACTGTTAATCTCAAAACTAAACCGCCGAAGGCATCTAGACATGTTGGTTCTTTGATTCCCAAGATGAAATCCTTAAAGAATACTGAAGTGATCCCAGTTTCTGAACCACCGACAGTTTTGGATGCGGAAAGGAAACGATTATTGGAAGAGACAAGTTTTGGGGATGTAATGTATAGTGTCGAGCATAGGGATGCCATGAGTTTAGTAAAAGAAGGAAAAAGTTTTCTTCTGACTGGAAGTTCTGGAACTGGAAAATCGTGTCTTTTAGACGAAATCATAAAGTTGCTCCCCTCGACAACTACCTTTGTTACTGCATCCACTGGTATGAAGTCAAATGGTTTCTTTTCATAACAAAATGCAACCGTTGTTACTAAAGAACAATTTAATTCTGAACAAAGTCTAGTTGGTGGTTTTTTGAGGGAAACCATTCCTTCAGTACATAACACAATTTTATGTGGATGTAGTCTGATCTGAGAAAGAAATTGTGTTGACTAGCATTGTCAACATGCGTGTATGTTGCAAATATAGTCCACACTATAGTTTGTTCACATAATAGTGGACTATCATTTGTTTTTTTCCTCTTTCAGAAGCAAATCATTTGTCATTTTGTTTTATAAATGTTGTCGGAAGGCCTATCTTTATGATAATTGGTCTATGTAGTCAGTGAAAATGAAAGTTTCTGTTACGAGGATACCTTAGTCGCTGCTGGTCTGATTGTTGTATTTTGTCTTTGGCCTGATTCAACATATCCCCAAGAAACTCATATTTTAACAATGGATCGCTTTGTAAGAACTTTGTCACCGCATTCATTTGAAAAACGTCATCATTTTAGAATGTGTGAGATCGTAAACAAACTGTCGCTTACTTTTGCCTTTTTTTTCTTTTGGGTAGATGTGCTTAATTTTTGCATTCAATTTTTTTTTTGAGGGCGGTCCCTGAATGTTGAAATGCCTTATCCCTACTGATTAAAATAGGAAAAGGATGTTCGTTTGTCGAATCCTTATTTAATTAATGATTTTACCTTGAGGACATATTGTTTAGTGTTTAGCAAACACTGTCGTTTAAAGCAACTACTTTTTATTTTCCTGCATAGTTTTTGCTGATTTTTTTTTCTTTTTTTGTATGTGTTTGTGTGTGTTCTTTCAGGATTGGCTGCATGTCAATTGCAGGGTACTACTATCTTCCATTTTGCAGGTATTTTTTTCAATTTTTTTTCCTAAACAAATTAGGGAATTTCAATGTCACTATCTTCCATTTTGCAGAATTTGTTTTCAACTTTTTTAAGTCTAGTCATAGCCCAAAAAAGTTATTTCAGTAACCATTATAAGGTTATATGAGGGTGACAGTTTCTATTTCCAAGGAATCCTTCATCGGTGAATTTGTTCTGGTTGATTAGATAACTCAAAAAAGAATAACTGCTTTCCCCTCAAAAAATCGTAGTTTTGCTCGTGTTGTCATTTTCTTTTTCAGGCTGTCTTGTATCTCTCTGTATTTCACAAAAGACGAGAAAGTTGTCAAAGACTTCTTCAAAGGTTTTCAGCCAGAATAATGTGATTGTCCGATTTAGTTTTCTTTACTTTTTATTATTTATTGGTATTTTTTATATTTATTGCTTAGGAAAACTCTCGTCACAAGCATGATTTATGCTCCACGCAAAGGGTAACCGCAGCAAGTACAAATGCGTATAAAATTCGAAAGGGTTTTTTAGGGGATAAACTTGGCACAAACTGACGGCAAAAACTTGAAAAAGTTGATTACCTTTGTCTCCTGAAAACCCACCTGTTGATCCCACGACCAGCTAAAATTTTTGCGTCGACGTCCTTTGTTTCTATGTTTCATTGTTTCAGTTTACCCTCAAATATTTTTGTTCCTACGTTCCCATTTACTATCATTAACGGGATCACAGCAAAGTCATGCCGACACTGGATACTTTTATTTCTATTTCTCAGTTGCACTTGTTAGTTTATTTTAGCCGGTCTTGAGACCCGTTTTCAGAAACCACAAAAGCATGGTAGTGAATATTTTTTTTCGTCAGTTTGTTTCGAGTTTGAAAATTTTTTGTACTCATTTGTGCTTGCGGCCACAAGCGCTTGGGCGACCGAAAATCGTGCTTGCAAAAAGTGTTTCCCTATTTTTATTGTTTATTATTTTTCTTTTTTATAGTTGGTCGATTTTTTTTCTTTTTCTTAATGTATGTATGTTTGCTTTTTTTGTGTTTTCTGTTTTCAGGTATTGGCGTTCTTGATGCCCCAATAGAGGAACTTGTTGAGAGAGCAAAAAGGCGTTCTGCCTCGGAAAGATGGAGAAGATGTAAAGTTTTGATTATCGACGATATTTCGATGCTCGATGCAAGCACTTTTGACAAGGTGCAATTTTAAAACTAATAAGTTAATAAAATTATATGACAACTTAATGAATATTGTTGATAACTTATTGGGTATTTGCAGATTTTGATAAGGTGCTAGTCGAAAACTAACGCGTTAATAAAATCAATGACAATTTAATGAAGATTTTTAAAAACTTACCGGATACTTACAGTTTGCATGTAGTCTTGGTTGAATTTCTACAGGGTTTAGAGTTATTAGATGGTTTTTTTTTTGAGTTTCACTGGCGAATTGTAGAACCCTTGACAAAATCGATTGTCAGCGCATTTTACTATCAACCTTGCATAATTGTTTAGGAAAAACAAGTCTGTTGGATACAAAAATGAAGTAAAAAGTATAGTAAATATTAAGGCTCCTCCCTCTTCCCTCCCCCCCCTTTTTTTTGGCATGATTTGTATTTTATTTGTAAAACAAATCCAATTTTGATGGCACAGGGTTTGTGAAGTAATTAACAGTGATTAGTGTTGCTGCTTTTGGAACTTTTACAGTTAGAACATGTGGCACGGAAAGTTCGTGGAAACAATCTTCCTTTTGGTGGTATTCAACTGATTCTATGTGGTGAGTTCGTTGGGTATAAGAGATAGTTCCAAGCAATCCTTTTATTCCTATTCAAGACATTCTGCCTTATTTTCTAAACAAGGCTCTTCTTTTTCAAGACATTATGTCTAGTCTTGAATGCTTTTTATTCCTATTCAAGACATTCTGTCTTTTTCCTAGGTGATTCTCATTTCCATGTAAAACATTATCTGTTTTTGTTGATGACAATCAATGTAACATCATATAAATAGAAATGTAACATCTGTTGTCTTTATATCTGATTCATGAAAATGGACCAGCCAGGATTTGAACTGAGAACGCCATAGTGTGTTACCTTTTCTTGATTTAATAGTCTAAATGAGAGGTTGTGAGCAAATTTTAAATACTTGTAATGTAACTTTTTGTTGGATATGGGCATATGTTCACTGCAAACGAGTTTTTGAAGCTTGTCCTGAAGATTGCATGTCACTTCTATTGCATGTGACTACTATTGGTATGACCTATTATTCTTGATTATTGACCGTTTATATTTCTGAACTATACAGTATAACTTGAGAGAAGCACGTTGTTTTTTAGGTTGTTAAAAGGTGACACCTATTGTCACTAACACTTTGTAATTAACATGCTATCAAATTCGATAGTGAATGTTGAATGTTTATAACTTGCACCATAAGTCCAAACGAGCAAATGTAATGTGTGTACATGACTATTTCACAAAACATTCTAGGCCACTGACGTATGGGCACTTTAATTTGGGAGTTAGCGGAAGTTCAAATAAAGTTTGGGAAGTTCCAATCCAATATTTGGGGAAAGTTCAAATCCAAAGTTTCACATCCATTGGAGAAAGTTTAAGTCCAAAATTTGGAGAAGGTTCATATCCAAAATTTGGCTAAAGTTTTAAATCCAAAGCTAACATCCAAAGTTTTGGACGGTTTTAAATCTTCTTTTTTATATATTGCAGGAGATTTTCATCAATTGCCACCCGCCAAACGGGAAGTGCAATCACAATTTTTTTGTTTTGAAGCGATTTGTTGGCGACAATGTGTTCCATTTGCTGTTGTTTTAAGATCCGTATTTCGTCAAGACGACCCAAAGTAAGAGGTTTAAATCACATCTGGTTATAAGAGGCTCAATTAAAATCTGGTTCACGTGGGAAGAGGTTCAGATCATATCTGGTTCAAATCATAAGAAGTTCACGTCTGGCTGAATTTATGGGAATTTTAAATCTTTTTGGCTCAACTCTAAGAGGTTCAAATCAAATCTGGATCAAATTATAAGAGGTTCAATTCAAATCTGGTTTAAATTTCCTTGACCGGTTCTTTTGCTTTAATTTGCAGTTTTCAACGTACCGGCGTTCACCTTCAGCTGAAATAATGTTTTGTTTAAACTTTCTGTTCATAATTTCTCCCTTCTCCTTTCTCCCTCTCCTCTTCCTTCCCTTCTTCTCCCTCTCCTCTCCTTCTCCTTCTTTCCTCTCCCTCTCTCTCTCCCCCTCTCTCCCTCTTTCCCTTTAACTTATCTTGCACAATAGTTGGTGCCGCAATATTTTAGTACAGCACGCCAGTTTCTGCTTTAGAAATGTAAGCTGTGCAATTTCTCTCTATTCTAGTTTTCTAATTTTGTGAATGCCTTTCTGTTTCGAAGGGCAAAGGGATTATCCGAAATCATGGAGTTTAATAGTAGATTATGTTGTGTGTAAATTTGCCGAGTGTAGGATGTCGTTAAAGAGGAGAATGAGAGAAATTTGAACTTATTACCAGGAAAATCGCAAACTTTTGTTGCAAAAGACGAGGATCTTGGTGGTGGTGGTTCTGCGCTTCATCTTTTGAAGGTGACTCTCTCAACATTGGAATTTGCAAGTTCATCAATGAGTCTACTTAGTGAAGAATAAGGATCGTATTTGAATGGGTGCAGTTATCAAATCAGACCTTCTGTCAGTTTCCAAGTCTATTTGGTTTTTTTAGGGTGTTTGGTTTCATTTCTTCGTCAAGATTTACATGATGGAGTTTCAGACCTAAATCTTAAGTTTGATTTTTTGACAGTGAATTCAAGTTGATCGAATAAGATTCTATGGATAAAAACTATTTTTCATTGATATTGTAAAAAAGAACTTAACAATTGCCGAACTAAGTTCGATGACATGTGTTATATTTTTTTTGTCTTGGCCGACAATCCTGACCTTAGACCCGTTTTTTTCCTTTTTCTTTTTTAAATATGTGTAATAAGATCGCCAATTTCCTTCGGTCCCTCCAGTCTAATTAGAGTGGACAATGATAATTTTGGGTGCCGATTGTTTGAGTCTTACATGCATTTGATGTGATTACTGTACATCACAAAGAAAATGGAAGTAAGCCCTTTTTTTCCGTATGTGAATCAACAGGACCACTGTTTATCTTTTTTGTGGTTTAGAACGCTAAATTCGAAAATTGGTTACTTCCACTGTTCATCCATACTATTTGTCAGTCCATTATGTCATATACTATTCATACTGATGTAATCCAGGAAAATATAATCTACTCTTAATGCTTATTCTTTCGCGCCTTTATTTTCTCCTTTTAAACTCGCAGCGCAAACCTGTAACCTTTGATTTTCTGTATCTACGGTTTTTTGATTTTAAGTAATCAAAATTTCCATTATGTTTTCTTTTTTTTTAATTCCGCAGTCATCTTGTCCGGCAAAAGACGTCTTGGAGCTCAAGGAGGGAGCTCAGGTCGTTTTGTTGAGGGTAAAGTACCTCCCATTTACTTATCTCTTTATGTTTTGGGTTGTTAGGGATTTTGTTGAGGTTCATCCTTTGTTTTTGCCATCTTTATTTTTTGTCCTTCACTCCTTCAAATCACGTTTGTTTTGCAACTCTTAAATTTTAGCCAATAGCTTTTTCTGGTGATCGAGATTCTCTGTTGAGATTAATTTGCCGCTTTGACCAATGTTTGTTTTTATTCACTTTTGCGATGTGAAAATTTGTTTTTAGCAATGTTTGTTTTTATTCACTTTTGCGATTTGCCTAAATTTTCACGCGCAACAATTCTCACTCAGATGTCACTTAGCTCACAGTTTTTTTTGAAAACTTATTCTGCTATATTAGAACTTGTTTTAGTAAAAAAACGAGCTCACCTCTATAGAAACTGAATTTTCTACATGTTTATAACATCATGACATATAACTTCTCTTTATTTATTTTCTGAGCTTAATTTCCGTTTTACAATGGTGGTTCTATGTTAGCTGTATTCGTGTTGTTGCTGAATCTGAAAGAAAAAGTTTTAAAATTATTAATTGGAATTCAATCTTTTGAATTGGATTTTGCAGAGTATTTCTGTAAAAGAAGGGCTTTGTAATGGGGCTCTTGGGAAGGTGGTCCGTTTTACCGATAAATTGAATCTCCCAGTAGTACGGTTTGCAAGGTACGCCCTTAACCAGTAATTATTGAGGATTATTTCTGGCAATTTAAAGTTAGGGTTTTAGGAAATACAAGAAATCTACTCCAATTGAGAAAGAAATCGGGGAATCATTTTTGTTTGTAACAGATTTGCAACACGAGTATGATCAGTTTTATGTGTGTATATCTATGTAAATACTAGTGTTGGGTATCGAGGACCTTTTGCCGATATTCGATATATATCGAATTTCAGGTACCCGATAATCGATATATCGCTTCGATATATCGAAAACCAAATTATCGCGATATATCGAAAATGAAAATTTTAATTTTTTTTTTCAAACCCCCCCCCCCCCCCCCCCCCCCCCCAACGCCCCAAGTTGGGGGGGGGGGGGGGGGGGGGGCAATTTGTGGCACTAACCACACTATTTATGGTGAATTTGACAGAAACTTGTTTGTGGGAGTGCTATTTTTTTACGTCATCCGACATCACAGTAAATACAAATCAAACATTCTAAAAGAAAGAAAACATTTTTCTGTTTTAGTACAGTTTTGAAATTTAACACATTAACCACACTATTTATGGGTATTTGACGGAAGCTTGTGTGTGGGAGTGCTTTTTTTTTACGTCATCCGACATCACAGTAAATACAAATCAAACATTCTAAAAGAAAGAAAACATTTTTCTGTTTTAGTACAGTTTTGAAATTTCACGCTTTAACCACACTATTTGTGGTGAATTTGACGTAAGCTTGATTGTGGGAGTGCTTTTTTTTTACGTCATCCGACATCACAGTAAATAAAAATCAAACATTCTAAAAGAAAGAAAACATTTTTCTGTTTTGGTACAGTTTTCAAATTTTTGGCACTAACCACACTATATATGGTGAATTTGACGGAAGCTTGTTTGTGGGAGTGCTTTTTTTTTACTTCAACCAGCATCACAGTTAATATAAATCAAACATTCTAAAAGAAACAAAACATTTTTCATTTTTAGTACAGTTTTGAAATTTCACGCATTAACCACGCTATATATGGTGAATTTGACGGAAGCTTGTTTGTGGGAGTGCTTTTTTTTACGTCATCCGACATCACAGTATTGCAGGGGATGACATGGCAGCAGATAAAGTAGGAAGGAAAGTAAGAGTGAAAAGGACAAAAGAGAGAGCAAAACAAATTACTTTAATAAAAGGTGATTGGTACAAAAAATTTAGACGGTTAAGTAGAGCAGAGAATGTCACGAAGTGACTTCTCAAAGTCTAGAGACCGTAAATGACCTAAAAGGTCATCTGACACATAATTTCGAAAGGGCAAGAGACAAGATCTCTAAGTAGGCGGTGGACAGCTTAGGATCGGATCTGGCACTAGATGCTAAGCTGGACGTTTTAAATTGAGCTAAAGGAACATAAAAGGAAAACTGTCTTAATAATGTAAACTGGAATAAATAAGCTAACTAAATAACGTAAACTAGAATGCTAGTTTTCGTTATTAAATAAAACAGGGATAACTGAAAGAAAGGGAAAGCTTATGACAAAGGGCTAAGTCCAACACCCCCCCGCTTTGTTAGAAGCGAAGGCCAGAGGAGTGGCGATGTTGTTCAAACTGAGGCCGAGGAAGAGCCTTGGTGAGGAAATCGGCCAGTTGCCGGGCGGTGGAACAATAATTGAAGGTAACCTGGCCAGCGGCAATAGCATCACGAGTGAAGTGATATTGAATGTTGATATGCTTCGTTCGTCGGTGATGAACCGGGTTACCCATGAGGGCAAGGGCGCCCTGGGAGTCGCTGAAAATGATAGTGGCAGAGGGGCGAGGAAAGTGGAGGTTGGCGAGAAGACCGTGAAGCCACAGAGCCTCTTTGGTGGCATGAGCCGCGGCCATGTACTCCGCTTCAGTAGAGGATAGGGCAACTGTGGGTTGCTTTTTGGACGCCCAAGAGATGAGAGCGCCATTAAGGCCGAAGCAAACACCGGTGGTGGAGCGGCGGGAGTCCAAATCGCCCCCCCAGTCAGCATCGCAGAAGCCAACTAGATCGGGGGAGGAGGAACCAGAGAAGGTGAGCTTGAGGGATTTAGTACCCTGGAGGTACCGGAGAACCCTCTTTGCAGCAAGGAGATGGTCATCTGTGGGGTTAGAGACAAATTGACTGAGCTGTCCGACAGCTACAGCTAAATCTGGGCGGGTGCCTGTCATAGCATACATCAGGCTGCCCACAATGGATCGATATAAATCATGAGTAGCTCTGTGGACAGGCCCACCAGAGTTTTTAATGAGTTTCACATTGGGATCTAAAGGAGTGGATATAGGACTGCAGTCTGACATGGAAAAACGGGTGAGAATTTCAGTGATATATTTTTCCTGAGAAAGGTAGAGAGTTTTGGAAGGGCGGTCTCGACCAACAAAAATACCGAGACAGTATTCTACCTCTCCCAAATCAGTCATGGAAAAATGAAGATTAAGCATAGTTTTGACCAAGTGAATGAGGGGAAGAGAGGGGCTGGCTAGAAGAAGGTCATCAACATAAATGACTAAGATAATAAGAGACTCAGATTTACCTCGAAGGAAGAGACCAAAATTTGCATCAAGCTTGAGGAATCCTTCCTTGAGGAGAACGGCTTCCAAGTGCTTATTCCAGACCCAAGGGGCTTGTTTCAGACCGTAGAGAGATTTGAGGAGCCTGCACACGAGGTGTTCTGTTCCACGCGAGATGTAGCCTTCAGGTTGGCGGATAAAGATCTCCTCGTCCAATTTGCCATAAAGGAAGGCAGTTTGAACATCCATATGATGGATGTTCTAGTCGCGAGCAGCAGCAAGTGAAAGAATAATACGAATTGAGGTAAATTTTGCGACGGGTGCGTAGGTTTCATTGAAATCCACACCTTCCGTTTGCAAAAATCCTTTTTCAACGAAACGAGCTTTGTAGCGATCCACTGTGCCGTCTGCCTTTGTCTTGACACGAAAGACCCACTTCGACTTGATGACCTTTCGGCCATGAGGGAGAGAGGTGAGTTTCCAAGTCCCATTTTTCTGCAAAAAGGCAAACTCTGCATCTGTAGCAGATTTCCAAGAAGGAGCGTCTGGACTAGCCATGGCTGCAGAAAATGATAGAGGAACAGGAATGGTGGCAATATTGGCAATGTCGGCAGTGCCATGATTTTGGCGAAGTTGTTTCTCGTGGATGCGTTCACTTCCGCGAATGATAAGAGGAGCTTCAGAAGAAGGAGCCGCAGGCGAGGCTGGCGGGATGACATATGGTGAAGCAACGGGATTTATGGGGGAGAGGGAGTAAGGGTCGAAGACTGTGCGATGGATTGGCAGGGGATTGGATGATAAGAGATTTGCAGATGTTGATCTGAGTAAAGGTGAACAAGTGAGAGATAGAGAGGGGAGGGATGGTGAGGGGTTGGAAGAAGGTAAGGAAATGACTGAGAGAGAAGAGGGTGAAGTTTCGGCTTGGGAAATGGAGAGGGGGGGAGTAGGGGAAGAGCCGGTTGAGGAAGTGGTGAGTTTGAGAAGGAGTGGAGTTTCGTTGAAGATGACGTCACGGCTTAAGATAACTTGGCGTTCTTCTGAGAGCCAAATTCGATAAGCCTTAGATTCTGTCGAGTAACCGACAAGAACTCCGGATTTTTCCCGACTATGCCATTTTCTAGCCAGCGTAAGGTTTTTAACCCAAGCGTTGCAGCCAAATATTCGAAGATGAGAGACGTCCGGTTTTATGCCTGTCCAGGCTTCATAAGGGGTGACACCTGGAAGGGCGGAGGTGGGACAGAGGTTTCGTAAATAATTAGCAGTCATAACGGATTCTGCCCAAAAAATGGTGGGCAGTTTGGCAAAGTGCAGCATGGAACGTGCCATGTTGATTACTGTACGGTTGTACCTCTCCGAAACTCCATTCTGTTGTGGGGTGTTAGGAACAGCTGATTGGTGAATTATTCCGTGAGTGGTTAGAAAATTGGAGAATTCGGTAGAGAAGTATTCCCCGCCGTTGTCAGTTCTGAGACATTTTATGTGGCAGTCAAGGGAATTTTCAACCAATGATTTGTACTGTTGGAATATTTGAAAGGTGTCAGATTTTCGACGTAGGAGGAAAAGATGGCAAAATCGGGTTGCATCGTCAATGAATGTAACAAAGTAGAGTGCTCCAGTGTGGCTGTTTACTGACATCGGGCCACAAAGGTCAGAGTGGATTAATGACAGGGGACCGTTAGATTTGGATTTGCTGGACGGAAAGGATGGTCGAGTCAATTTGCCTTCGACGCATCCTGAGCAAAAATCAAGGTTTTTGTTGGTAAATGAGTCAAGGCCAGTGACAAGGCCTTTGCTTAATAAATGGAGGCTGGAAGAGGACAGGTGACCGTATCGAAGATGCCATTTCGCAAATGTGTGAGAAGATGAGGATGTGGCCGTGTTGGCGTATCC
The DNA here is from genome assembly GCA_037447655.1 of Zygnema cylindricum. Taxonomy (NCBI): domain Eukaryota; kingdom Viridiplantae; phylum Streptophyta; class Zygnematophyceae; order Zygnematales; family Zygnemataceae; genus Zygnema; species Zygnema cylindricum. The sequence continues at coordinate 23,614 of JBBHKE010002081.1, read as the reverse complement.
AACGGATTGGAAGTTCGACAGGATATAGATTGATCCTGATTTTATGCCAAGTCCCACTTGAGACTTGTGTGGGGAAAGAAAAGCGACAGTGGTAGTAGAAAAGACAGCTGTGGCGCCTTGATTAAGTGCGGCTCCAACAAAAAACAAATTCTTTTTGAGACCGGGGACGAACAGTACATGAGAGAGAGTGATTGTTGTCTTGGCGTTGGGAAAACCGGTAGTGGAGATTTGGCCATGGTGAGTGGCAGTTAAAGCGGCATTGTTGCCCAGCAAGATCGTCATAGGAGGACGAAGAGGCGATATGGATGTGAACCAATCGGAGCGTGAGGAGAGGTGATGTGAAGCGCCAGAGTCCACGATCCATGAATCGGTCGGCATAGGGGAATATAAATGTGAGACTGCTGATGTGGCAAGAGCGAATCCGTAATCCGGTGGGTGGGAAGGATATTGAACAGGTGGCGGAGTAATAGGGACATTTAGAATTGGAGGAGGGATTGCTTCACCGTATAAGTAATGATGGTACGGTTGGGCGACCGGGGTCACCTGTGGAGTATCACCGATCATATTTTGGTCGTACCCTGGGGAATGGATGAAAGGATTTGTCGGCACAAAATATTCTTGGGAATGAGGAAAGATAGCTTCGGGCGTTGAGGCGTGACCATGATAAGGACCGCACATATTGTTCCTTCCACGTCCTCCTGTACGATCAGATCCTCCTTGTCGTTCGAGTTTTCGTCGAAGAGCCGGGCAGTCGTCGATGACGTGAGTGATCTCACGGCAATAACGACAAGAAGACGTCTTAGGTGGCCGGTTAGACGGAGTGATGGCTACCAGAGCGACACCAAGAACCGGTGAAAGATTTTGCTTAGTTTCTTCGTGGACCAGGGCGGCAGTCAGTGACGGAATGGTGACGACTATAGAAGAGTTGTCAATAGATGAAATGAATGCAGCGTAGGAGGTAGGTAAGCCTCCTAGGATCGCGGAAATTATATCCTCCTCCGAAACTGTAGCACCAATACTTTTGAGTCGGCCGGCAATAGACTTGACATTGTGAACAAACTGTTGAATAGATTCGGTTGGCAGTTTCTGACAGTTGTTCAACTGCCGACGAAGGAGAAGTTTGTTAGACCAGGATTTAACTTCGTAAGCATTGGACAGCAATGTCCATGCGTCATGAGCCGAGAGTGCGTCGCGGATTAGGTCAAGTTGGGTAGATTCAAGAGCTAGAACCAATCGAGAGTGAGCCTCCTCATTTCGGAGAAGCCACGCAGGTTTGGTAGCAGCGTTGGAGGGCTCAGCCTCACTACCGTTAATAATGGACCAGAGTTTTTCGCGACGAAAAAGATGCTCGATTTGATATTTCCATCCGTACAAATCCGAGCCATTAAATTTAGCAACGGTATTAGCATTGAAAGGCCCATAACCTATTGTAGGGGATGACATGGCAGCAGATAAAGTAGGAAGGAAAGTAAGAGTGAAAAGGACAAAAGAGAGAGCAAAACAAATTACTTTAATAAAAGGTGATTGGTACAAAAGATTTAGACGGTTAAGTAGAGAAGAGAATGTCACGAAGTGACTTCTCAAAGTCTAGAGACCGTAAATGACCTGAAAGGTCATCTGACACATAATTCCGAAAGGGCAAGAGACAAGATCTCTAAATAGGCGGTGGACAGCTTAGGATCGGATCTGGCACTAGATGCTAAGCTGGACGTTTTAAATTGAGCTAAAGGAACATAAAAGGAAAACTGTCTTAATAATGTAAACTGGAATAAAGAAGCTAACTAAATAACGTAAACTAGAATGCTAGTTTTCGTTATTAAATAAAACAAGGATAAATGTCACGCCCTAAGTGACAATTTCGTTTGGTACACATAGGGACACCCGAAATCCGGGTCCGCCGGATCTGCGCTAAAAAACAAAAAAAAATCTCTAAGTTTGAAGTACATAGAGACGCACCCTAAGTTCGGGTTTTTTTCTGTCGTTTTCCTTTATAACTTAGCGCCGTACTGCCTAAGTTGCGACCGTACAAAGAAATCACAAATTTGTAAAGTACAATTTGCGTCATTCTCGAACTTAAGGTGTACATAATTTGTCGTCTTGCGTTTTGTCGACACACTGTCACGTCATCTTCAAAATTTTCATAAACAACATCGGCAATATGTTTTACGCTAATTAAAACCGTTTACACCAATAGGAATACATACTCCCACATGTGACAAGTTTTCAAAAATATTTGACGAAAAATAAAGTATAGGGTTGTTGGTTTTTGTCCGCTAGTACATTGTACGGTTTTTTTTTTACAGGGGTTTGAAGGCTGCAGTGGCCTTCGACAAAAAGGTGAAAAGTCTACCACTGCTAGTCGTCCTCGCTTCCACTTTCACCTAGAGCACCATTCACACCTTCAAAGTACATTATTTTACATTCTGCCACAAGTTGGATTTAAGGGGGAGCGGAAGGGAGCAAGAGAAAATAATCAGAGCGACGTTTTTCAACCACCACGGAAGGTATAAAAACCAAACATTTTGAAAGAAAAAAAACGTTTATCTGTTTTAGTACAAATTTCTAATTTGTGGCACTAACCACACTATTTATGGTGAATTTGACGGAAGCTTGTTTGTGGGAGTGCTTTTTTTTACGTCATCCGGCATCACAGTAAATACAAATCAAACATTCTAAAAGAAAGAAAACATTTTTCAGTTTTAGTACAGTTTTGAAATTTCACGCATTAACCACACTATTTATGGTGAATTTGACGGAAGCTTGTTTGTGGGAGTGCTTTTTTTTTACGTCATCCGGCATCACAGTAAATACAAATCAAACATTCTAAAAGAAAGAAAACATTTTTCAGTTTTAGTACAATTTTGAAATTTCAAGCATTAACCACACTATTTATGGTGAATATGACGGAAGCTTGTTTGTGGGAGTGCTTTTTTTTTACGTCATCCGACATCACAGTAAATAAAAATCAAACATTCTAAAAGAAAGAAAACATTTTTCTGTTTTGGTACAGTTTTGAAATTTGTGGCACTAACCACACTATTTATGGTGAATATGACGGAAGCTTGTTTGTGGGAGTGCTTTTTTTTTACTTCAACCGGCATCACAGTTAATACAAATCAAACATTCTAAAAGAAACAAAACATTTTTCAGTTTTAGTACAGTTTTGAAATTTCACACATTAACCACACTATTTGTGGTGAATTTGACGTAAGCTTGTGTGTGGGAGTGCTTTTTTTTTACGTCATCTGGCATCACAGTAAATACAAATCAAACATACTAAAAGAAAGAAAACATTTTTCTGTTTTGGTACAGTTTTCTAATTTGTGGCACTAACCGAACTATTTATGGTAAATGACGGAAGCTTGTTTGTGGGAGTGCTTTGTTTTTACGTCATCCGACATCACAGTAGATACAAATCAAACATTCTAAAAGAAAGAAAACATTATTCTGTTTTGGTACGGTTTTCTAATTTGTGGCATAAACCACACTATTTGTGGTGAATTTGACGTAAGCTTGTTTGTGGGAGTGCTTTTTTTTTACGTCATCCGACATCACAGTAAATAAAAATCAAACATTCTAAAAGGAAGAAAACATTTTTCTCTTTTGGTACAGTTTTCTAATTTGTGGCACTAACCACACTATTTATGGTGAATTTGACGAAAGCTTGTTTGTGGGAGTGCTTCTTTTTTACGTCATCGGACATCACAGTAAATACAAATCAAATATTCTAAAAGAAAGAAAACATTTTTCAGTTTTAGTAAAGTTTTGTAATTTGTGGCATTAACCACACAATTTATGGTGAATTTGACGGAAGCTTGTTTGTGGGAGTGTTCTTTTTTTACGTCATCCGGCATCACAGTAAATACAAATCAAACATTCTAAAAGAAAATATACGTTTTTCTGTTTTGGTACAGTTTTCGATTTGTGGCACTAACCACATTAATAATGGTGAATTTGAAGAAAGCTTGTTTGTGGGGCAAAAAATACGGCTTAAAACGCGTTGCCAAATACAACGGATCAACGGACCATTAAAACACCTGGAACACTTCGTACGGTTTCTCACGTAAACAATCCACTTCTTATTGTTTCTCTCTTGGGTAACACCAATTTTACACATTCCCCGACATTGTCATTACAAACCCCAAATTCACAACCTACGATCTCTCTTCCAGTCACTTTACCTACTCTCCCCACAACATCTCAGGTTTTCTTAAACCTAGATCCTTTTCTTAACACAGTTAGAACTCCATTCCACCTTTTGCCTTATCAACCTACAGTTGCATGTTCATCAAACTTTTCTCCTCCCCAAACGCAGAGTTCATTTCATCAAAATGCCATGAGTCCGTCTAAACCCAAGAAAACATCAAGAAACAAAAGTTTAAACAAAGGAAAATCCTCGGAGAAAGAAAATATGAGCCCAAGGAATAGGACCGGAAATTGGAACCCTTATGAAATGGGGCTTCTCAACGAAGCAAAAAGACAAGAATTTTTACATACCCCAGAAAGAAGTGCAAAGGCCAATTTCGGGTCAAGAGTAGAAAAGTGGGAAAGCATCTCGAGGGTGCTCAAAGAGGGTGAAGTGGAGCGTGATTGGTGTGAGTGCGAAAAAAAGTGGAATAATCTCTCCAACGACTACAAAAAGTTAAAAGACCACGGAAAAAAAAGTGGAGTCCAAGCCTACTTTTTAATGAGTAAGAAAGAAAGATCTAACAATGGTTTGGTAGTTTCTTTTGCGCATTTATTGTTCGATGAAATGGACAGTTGGATGAATAAAAAGAGTGATGTAAGCCCAAAAGTGTCTTGGGACACTGGGGATGAGGCGCGAATAGTGGAATCGGATTTTGAAGAAGAAGAGGACACCATAATTTTGGAGGGAGATTCGACAAGTCAAGGAGGTAAAAACAATAAAACAACAATGGGGGAGAAGCCTTTTAAAGAGGGTACATTTGAAAATGGAGAGGAAGTGGGAGAGAAAAAAGAAAGTGACCAGAATGGAGTAGGAGTTGGGTCCCATTCCGACGGAGACAAGTTTTCAACCGGAAGAAAACGCAAAAGGGGTGTAGGACAAGTTTACCAAGAGGACCATTCTAATGTAGCTCTTGAGATCGTCGAAAAGCTGGACAAAACCCTTGAAAAATTCAACAAGGACCAATGTGAACAGCAAACCAAACTGTTGGATAAACAGGTGGATAAACAATTTGATCAACAAAAAGAACTAATTGGAGCCGTTGTGAACGCTCTTGGAAAGGTTTCTCTAAAGTGACGTCGGCAATTTTTTGATGTTCCATGTGTATTTTTTCCATTAAATGTTTCGTCTTATTTTCAGATGTTTGGTGTTCCATAGTTATGCCAATATTCCATTATTTGAAGTTGTTTAACTAATTTCACTTTCAGTTTGTCGAGGTTTCGTTGTGTTATGATTGTAATCTATACACTTTGTAGCATCATTTTTTCAGAAGGTACACAAGGAGATATTTGATCAACAATATTTCAAGAGGTATTGAAATTTGATTTCTAATCAACATTTGTTTTATATTGAAGATTAGTAAAACGTGCATGTGTTAGAGTTTTACACTTATTCAATAATCATTACAGAGAATAAGGTAAAAAACCACCAAAAAACATTAATTGAAAATATATACAACATAATAAACCAGATCGGGAAAAAATGTGAGATTCATGACTACATACATAGAATTACACATTCCGTTACATTTGAAAACCTCGAAGATAGTGACTAAAAAAGTAAATTCCCATTTCAAACTTCAATATAGTGCCCTCTTTGTGAAATATTCACAAATTGAAATGCAACTGTGGAAAAAACCCTAGAAAAAAAACATCGAAGATAGAGACCCAAAAAGCAAATTCCCATATCAAACTCCGATAGTGCCCACTTTATGAAATATTCACATCTGAAATACAACTATTGAAATAAAAAAAAAAAAAACATCGAAGATAGTGACCCAAAAAGTAAATTCCGCAAATTCCCATATCAAACTCCGATAGTGCCCACTTTATGAAATATTCACATCTGAAATACAACTATTGAAATAAAAAAAAAAAAAACATCGAAGATAGTGACCCAAAAAGTAAATTCCCGTATCAAACTTTGATAGTGCCCTCTTTATGAAATATTCACGATCTGAAACACAACTATTGAAATTATAAAAAAAAAAAAAAAAAACATAAAAGATAGTGACCCAAAGAGCAAATTAACATTTCAAACTCCGATAATGCGCTCTTTATAAAATATTCACAAACTAAAATACAACTGTTGAAAAAAAAACATGGGAAAAAAAATGCTAATATTTTGAAGCAAACAACATCAACTTCATTAGTCTTCGACTTCCATTCCATCACTTTCAGTTCTATTACTACCACCATCGTCGGCTCCTTCATTTTCAGCGCTTTCTGTAATCACCATATCTCTTTCCCTTTCATCTTCCGTGTCCGTAACGTAACCTCCATTTTTATTTTGATCATTATTGCTTTCTTGCGAGATGTAATTACATAACACATCCCTTATCGCAGCACCGCGTATTTGAGCAGAGCGACAAATTCTCGATCGTCTTTCCACTTCCCCACTGTTCCGTGTTCGTCGTTTTTCAACTCGAGACCTACGAGATAGCTTTTCGCAAAACTTCGACTCCCAATCAAAATCCAGCTCGCCCCTCGCAATGGAAATGTTATGCAGTATGCACGCGGCAAGAATAAACGACACCAATGCATCTTTCCGCGGGTGGTACACCTTCAAAAGATGTCTCCGTTGTGCCTTTAGTTTTCCAAACACCCTTTCAACCACCATCATTTTTCCAGCGTGTTGAAAATTGAACTTTTTTTGGGACGCAGTGAGTTTTAAGCCGGGGTAAGGGACGACGAGGTTAAGGTGACGACGAGATAAAGAAGAAGTGTACAATTTCCCCATTGAAACGCTTTTTCACTTGCTTTCGTACTTCTCTCGAAGTCCATCCCCAATTTTCTAAATATTCTCGAATCATGCATGGAACCCGGTGCCCCCAAGTTAAGGTCAATGATTCTCATCTTGTGGTCGACAACAGCTTGGACTGCTATAGAATACTTCTTTTTGGCGTCAAAATAATCTATGGCTGAGATCCCATACCAAGGGTAATCTCGATATGGGTACAATCTATTGCACCAACGCAATTTGGTAACCCTTTTTTTTGTTCAAAAAAATCTTTGGTTTCTTGAAGTTCCTCCTCCGTGGGCCATCTAATCCAATGCCCTAGCCTTTTTGTAATGGCCGCCATAACTCTCCTAAACACCTTACCCACAGTCGAACGCCCTATTCCGAACTGCTCTACATTACGTATAACCCCTCTTTGGTGCCTTAATCTCATTATGCAATTAATATTTGTTATTCTGCAGCTAGTTTTCTATTTGTAATGTTTTTAAGTCCGAGGGGGTCTAGTGGTGAGGTCATTTTCTAGTTCTCTCACCAAAAATTGAACGCTATCTCTTTTAAGCCGAAATAGTTATCGAAATCGTTTTGTTGTCTACTGAGGTAATACTTCATCAACCCAATTAAAATCCTTGGTACAATGTAATATTGACCATTTTCGTTAGTTTGTAGAATGGATAGTTGGTGCAGTAACCCTCGTACGATTTCTGATACCACAGGTCCAATGACGTCCCGTATTCTTAGCCGACCATGTTGGTTTAGTAAAAATGATGGTAGTAGTATTGTCGTTAATAGTTGTAAGGTTAACGCGGAGGTAACCACTTGTATCATCATAGCCGCACAACGGGCTTTTTTTTCTTGTGTGATCTTGCAAAATCAATCACAACTTTCAATGTCAAATCCTAAAAAATGACTTTGCATAAGTCACATCCTAAAAAATGACTTTGCATAAGTCGAAAAAAATAATCTTAGACTTTAGAGATAGTTCCTAAAAAATGATTTTGCATAAGTCGAAAAAATAAACATAACAGACATTTACTGTTGTTTGAAGCTCATCTGAAGTCTAAATTATCTCATAGTAATTACTATTATTAGGCTATTATTTGCCCCACCCATACATCCAATCCAAATACTTTGCATCTGTAAAACAATGTTATTTGCCCTTTGTAAACATCCGCATTAAATATTGTGTCCTTGTCCTACAATGGGTTTTGCCTTATATTACTTGTACACTAAATACTGTGTGTATTGTTTGACAATGTAATTTGGCCCTCTTTCACATCGAAACTAAATATTGTGACATCCGAATTGCTCCTCACAAACATCCACTCAAAATGTTATGATTTGAATGTTATGATTTGCTCCACACAGAAAGTGCAAAATTCAGAACGATGCTTCGCAAAGAATTTAATTCAGTTTGGTGTTCTATTAAATAATTAGTTGAGTTACCACTTCAGTTTTCAGCTCAATATCCAACTAGAATATCGCTTCAATACTCAGTTCAGTATCTTGTTAAGTTTCCAGATAGTATTCACTTGGTATCAAGTTAAAGTATTAATTTCAGATATTCAGTATTTGTTCCAGTAGAGTATCTTGTATATTATTGAGTTCAGTATTTAGTGCAAAATTCAGTTCATTATTCTGTTTTGCATTTATTTCTGTTCTGTATTTTGTTAAATATTTATTTCAGGTACCACTTCAGTCTTCATCTCACTATATTTCCAATTGAGTATGTAATATAGTATTCAGTTCAGCATCCAGTGTAATATTTGGTTAGGTTTTCTGTTAAATATTTTGTTCAGTATACGAGTTCAGCTTTCAGTTCAATACCAAGTTTAGTATTTGATTCAGTCCTTAGTTCAGTCTTTAGTACATCAAATTTTTCAGTATATTTCCAATTGAGTATGTAATATAGTTTTCAGTTCAATATCCACCCTAATAATTGGTTAGGTTTTCCGTTAAATATTTTCAGTTTATTAGTTTAGCTTTCAGTTCAATACCTAGTTTAGTATTTGATTCAGTGCTCAGTTTAGTATCTAGTTCAGTTTCATCATAAGTAAGCCGTTCGATATGATCCTTTCTATTTTCAATCCAATACTTTGTTGTGTTCGATTGAATATGTCCGGTGTCCACTTCTGTATGTGGATTAGTATTCATTCACGTTTCAGTGCTCAAGGACACCCTCAAAAAAAAAAAAAAAAAAAAAAATGTCAAGATAATATCTCATTAGGAACAACGTTAAGTTAGTGGAATTCATCAGAAACACCGCAGAAAATCAAAATATGACATAAATATTTAATGTTCTTTTTCAAATGACTGTCAGAACGATAGCTCCAACATGCGAATTCTGAATCTGACCTTCTCCTGTGCTTCCAAACTGGGAGCTTTTTTATGCCAGCGAAGACCCATGAGACTAATAACACTTCTAGCATAGTCGTTTTGAGAGCCTACAACCGCTTAATAACAACAACCTTGTGGATGACAGAGTAGAATTAGAAGGGAAGTTGCTTCCTTAGCATCTTACCGCATTCTGCAACTTGCAAATGTTTGGCGAAAAGAGTCAAATAAAGATTCAAAGCGCGAAGAAACTTCCAAAGAGGCAGCCGTACAGGGAAGGCAGAGGAAACGTCACTTCTTCAGCCATGGACAGCATCCATGGACAGAGGGTTGATGCTGGAAAGGTATGGCGTCTACAAAATGTCACGAAAATTTTTGCGACGTCACAAACAATCTTTAACAATCCTGTGCGTCATCACAAAATGTACACGTTGACAGCCGTCACGGGCGTTGTCGACGTATACAATCGTTACAAACTTAAGTTCCAATTTCGAGAGAACACATAGAGACACTTGAAATCCGGGTCCGCCGGATCCGCGCTAAAATATAAAGTAAGTACGCTAAGTTACAACTACATGGGGCCGCAGCCTTACACATAGGGACACTTGAAACCCGGTTCCGCCGGATCCGCGCTAAAAGACAAAAAAATTTCTCTAAGTTATGAGTACATGGAGACACACCCTAAGCTATGAAGTAAAACGACACGAAATAAATGTAACTTTAGCACATGCGAAATTACCCTTAGTTTGATACCTTTACGTGAGGTCGTTTTATAATAGTGTTCAAACTACAAAGTATATCTCTTTTCGTGCGATTTATTTTACCGTACAAGACTTTTAGTACTTTAGTTTTGAGAGGTTTCATTTCGCGTCGTTCTTCAATTTGCGTCTCAGTTCAATGTAACGATTCGCGATTAAATTTGTCAGTCGGGAATGGCGATTAGGGTTTCGCCTGCCACCGTCATGATGCATGCGGCTATCGTATGGCTGGGAGCGGCCGCCATGGCGCTCATGTTGCCCATGGCGACCTGCGGAGAGGAGGAAAGCCGCAGCGGGAGGATGGATCTGCAGCTGCTGCATTCTGCGGTAGAGGAAGGAGCAGGTGCTATCTCTCTCTCTCTCCATCCCTCTCTCTCTCTCTCTCTTCCCCAGGAAGGAGCAGGTGAAGATGTTCATATTCATTCAAAAACAGGAAGCAAAGGTTTTCTTTAGAGAGAGGATGGAGATATGCAGTGGCCATAGATTTTCCTCTCTCCCTGCCTCCCTCTCTCCCTCCCTCCCTCTCTACTTCTTTCCCTCTCTCCCTCTCTCCTTCTCTCCCTCTTTCCCTATCTTCATCGCTCCCTCTCCCGCTCTTCCTCTCTCCTGCTCTCCCTCTCTCCCTCCGTCCTCCCTCTTTCCCTCTCTCCCTCTCTCGCTCTCCCGTTTTCCCTCTCTCGCTCTCCCGTTTTCCCTCTCTCGCTCTCTTTCTCTCTCCTTCTCCCCTCTCCCCTTCTTTTCCTCTCTCCCGATCTCCCTCTCTCCCTTTCTCCTCCTGTCCTCTCTTTCTCTCTCCCTCTCACCGTGTCCCCCTCTCCCTCGCTCTCCTTCTCCCCCACTCCCCCTGTACCCCTCTCCCTCTCGCCTCCTCGCCCTCTCTCCCTCTCCCCCTCAGTTCTTCCTTCCCTCCCCTTCTCCCTCTCTCTCTTTCTCCCTCTTCCCCTCTCCCTCCCTCCCTCCCTCTCTCTCCCACCCTCTCTCTCCCACCCTCTCTCTCCCTCGCACTCCCTCTCTCCCTCTCTCTCCGTCTCTCTACCTTCCTCCCTCTTTCCCTTCTTTACCTCTGCCTCTCTCCCACCTCACCTCTCTCCCCCTCTCCTCCTCTCCCCCTTTCCCCATTCCTTTCTACCCTCCCTCTCTCTCCCCCCCTATCTTCCTCTAGGAAAACATGTTTTTTTTCCTATTTACAAACTCTTGTTTTCATGGTTCAAAAGAATGCAAGAGTTAATAAGAATAAGAGTTATTTTTCCTTATTGCCACCATTATGTCGGATGTTGAACTAGGTATTTCAATGTTAGTCAACTCTATTTGTTGATATGGGGAAACTTTTTTTTTCGTTGAGTTTGTCTTTTGGTATGTTTTGTCTTTTAGTGTGTTTGGATGGAACTCCACCCGGATACTATTTTCGACGAGGATTTGGAAAGGGCGAGAAATCTTGGCACATTTTCTTTGAGGTATTCAATTGTGTTTTAATTTTCTTTTTGTTCTTTGCATCGTTTGTAGCGGAAATGTTGGTCCGTTTTTGTTTGTGCCTCTTGCTTATTCTTACACTATCATGTCCACCTATGAGGAGATTGAAGAAGGAAACCCTTTTTTAATTGTGTTTCATTTTAAGTGGCTTTTCGGCATTAGTATTGCCAAAAACCTCTTAAGTAGTTGTTACTACTTTGATGGATGTTACATCACTTTAAGTTAATGTCGCTAAATGTATGGATGTCAGCAACACTTTTTGATTTTTGAAGATGTTCTTTGTCTAATCAATGTTTTTAATCTGATTTTTGTTAACAACGTAACATAAGTTGATGGCCTGCTTAACGTAGGTCCCTTGTTCGTTGCAGCAACATAAGCCGGCTGTTGACTCAAAGTCCAGTCGATCGTTGACTTAGATTTGACTGTTGACTTAGAGTCGACTGTTGACCTAAGTTTTAGGGTTGTTTGCGGCCCAGGGAGGAGGTTGGTGTACCGACCCAGAGGCTTGTTGGACTCGAAGTCACTCAAATCTCGGTTCGTCGAAAGAGTTTTCCAAATGGGTAACCTTCGGAGGAATTTTCTCTGACAATGAAACACAAAATCCAGGTGAAGACAGTTCAGTGCAGTGCAGTCCAGTTGGTTCAGTTCAGCTGTAATTTTCCCGTTCAACTGAAATCGCCTCAGTTTAATTCAGTTTTAGTTCAGTTCAAGACAATGTGGGCTATTGGTTAATCAAGCTTGTAAATGAAAAAACGACAGGTATTTAAGCACGTCACTATTTGTAGTTTTTTTCTCAATTTGTTTTTCTTTTTTATTCTACGCCCTGTCACTGTTGAATTGATGAGATTTACCGGAAATATTTTAAAACACCATAAGAAAAACCAATGATTGAAAAACAACTTATTGAATGGGCTAGTGCATAAATAACATGGACCACACTTTTAATGGTGGTGCATTTTGTAGGTTTTATGTAAATATATATTATTTTTTTAGAATTTGTGTGTGTGTGTGTGTGTGTGTGTGTGATATAATAGGTTTGATGAATCTTGTTTTTCGGAAACACTCTTTTTTTCTGGTCGATTTTTCTATATATAAAAAAGCTTTTGTTTTATTATTTCTTCCTCTCTTTTCTCTTTTTTTTTCCCTACTGTTCAGATTTTTACAATTGGAATGTGATTCACATAAATTACTCGACGGAGCATCCTTTTCCGGTCATTTAGAAAACCCTATAATTGTGAAAGTGAGTTATTTTTTTCTTTTTATACTTCCCTTTTCTTCTTTTTTCACGTCTGTTTTTCCTTCTGAAACTTCCTTTTCTTGAAAACCCTAATTCTTTTTTCGTGCCCTGTTATATGTACTATTCCTGTTATCTGTACAATTCCTTTTCAATTTTCCAGTTATTGAAATCTGAGAAAATTTGGAGGGGAAATTCATAATGGTAAATTATCCTTTTGACTCCGGAGCCCACTCACTCTCCTATTTGCGCTCGCCCTCTCCCTCTCCCTCTCCCTCTCCTCTCCCTCTCCCTCTCCGTCTCCGTCTCCGTCTCCTTCTCCGTCTCCGTCGCCGTCTCCGTCTCCCTCTCCCTCTCGCTCTCCCTCTCCTTCTCCCATTCCCTCTCCGTCTCTGTCTCCGGCTTCCTCTCCCACTCCTCCCTCTCCCTCCCCCTCTCTCTATCCCTCATGTTTTTATGCTGTCCTTTTGTCTTTTCATTTTCTTTGTTTTCCTTCTTCCTTTTTTCTTTTCAACTAGAAAAACAATGTTATTTTTTCTAAAACCAGTATTCAAACTTCGCCGCACTTTTGACGAACCGCGCCTACTTTTAAAGTTACCCGATCGGTGCGGTTTTGTAACTATGTTGTCGGTCAATATATTTTCGGTTCATATGTTTTCGATTCACATATTGTCGGTTCATATATTGTCAGTTCTTGTTCAGCTCGAATAAGCGTACTCACGTCTACGCACTTTGCAACAACGACCATAGGGTGTTTTGGTCAGCGACACATACGCATCATAGACTCTTTCAAACTGCAATAGTGAACTAATGTACGCTATTGATATCTACACATTTTGCGCCACTTTCATGAATCGACCCCACTTTAAAACGGGAAAAACACAATGACATAATATTACTGCCCGTAAACTTTCGTGACTTTGGACAACTTACGTGCATGTTATGTGAACTGTAGCTCTACATTCTGCATTTCTATACAAATCAGCTTACCTACATGAAATTTTATTTGAACACATGTAGGTTGAGGCATAGTTGAGCCCGAATGGCACGCCCGTTCCTTTTCTGGGGGTTCAGCAGGTTCAACGATTGTTTGCTTGCTGACACTCTTAGTTACTGTTCAGCTCTCAGTTACTGTTCAGCTCGGATAGGTGTAGGTCTGTTTTGGATATTCATTCTTCACTTTTGGTTTCTTAGTCCCTTAATATTTCGAAACTACATTGACTTACGCTTCTAACATGTGCACCATTTGCGGCTGCTTTGAAAGTCCGGGCTTTTTGTAGAACGGGGCATCTACAAGCTTTGCGCCACTTTCGGCGAACCGCGCCTACTTCTAAAGTTACCCGGTCGGTGAGGTAGCCTAAAGGGTTTGTGACTATATTGTCGGTTGGTAGTATGTTGGTTCATTTGTACGGTAAACTCACAACGACGGCGCTTGTTGCGGTTTCGAAACTTTACATTCTGCCGGTGGTACGGCAAAAGGTTTCGTTAACGGCCTACGGTGGAAGTTACACGACCGGTGAGGTCGCCCGTTGGATGTGGTACTACAATTGTCGATTCGTAGATTGCCTGTTCGTAAATCGCACCGACGGCGCTTTCAGCGGTTTCAAAACGATACATTCTGCCGGCAGCACGGCAAAATGTTTCGTTAACGGCCTACGTTGGAAGTTACACGATCCCGTTAGGTGCCCGTTACACAGCCATGGACCGTGCCTGGTTCTGTACCGTCCTGTCATACATACGCTTCCGTATTGCGGACAGACAACGCGCAAAACGACAACGACAGACACCGCCTATTTAAAGGTTTCCAAAATATATAATTTGTATAGAGATTTATTTTTTTAAAACCCCTCAAAAACCCTTAAAAAACCCCTAAATTTTTATAGAAACCCTATTTAGCTGTAAAAACCCTATAAACCCTAAAAACCTAAAAAAAATAACAAAAATCCCTAAAAGGAAACGCTTTTTTTTCTCTTTTTTTTGTTTCTTCTATTTGTTTTTGTGTTGCAGGGGAAGGAATTGTACTTTCGAGGATTTCGTATTCTCCATGCGATCGTGAACGATTTTCTTTCCAACAAAGGAATGGGGTCTGCGAAACAGGTATCAAAAACCCCTAAAATTCCTAGAAAAACCATAGAGGTTTCATTCGTACGGATTTTGACTTTTTTGAAAATGTGTTATTCTTTTTAGTTTTTGGACTTTTCGTAAAATTCGTATACTTTTTGTGTACGGATAAAACGTCGGGTATAATGTACAGAAAATTTCAGAAAAAGGGTTGAAAGTACACCGTGAATTGCTATTAGAGTAAAGAAATAATTAGTGTAAAAAAACATTTAGTGTTGTTAACTCTATTTTGGCTTCAAGGGTCTAACGCCAACAAAAATTAACGCTAATGTATACACCGAACACTAGTTTGGATACGCATTCCCATATTGTAGCGGCACTAGTCTGTGTTTACATAATCGACACTTGAACATGTGAGAACAAGTTCTCGCGATTTTCCCTCGTCTTTATGACTTGGAATCAAATCTGGGTACGCTTTTCTGTGGCGACGAACGACGAACGCTAATATCGATTCACGGTGCAGCAGCCAACACTATTTACAAACGACATCCATTAAATGATTTTTCCCCTCTCTCGCTCTCTCCCCTCTTTTTTTTCTTCGATTTAATCGAGATAGACAAGTTGTTTACCAAAAAAATGGGTTCTTTCATATGCAGTTTTTTGTACCTTATTTAGTGTGGAGTTATCCAAATATTATAATTTTTAAACTAAACTTGTCATTATTCACACAAAAAAATACCCCTAAAAAAACGCTAAAACCCTTAAAAAAACTAACGATGGAAATTCATTGGATACCTTTCCCCATTGAAAAAATGAAAGAAACAGACTAAAACCAAAAAAAAGAAAAGAAAAATAAACCAAAAATACAAAAAATACCCAGAAAAACAAAGAAAAAAATATCATTCAGCGGCCACTTATGTTTGTTCTTTCTGATATTCACCTATTTGTCCTTTCTGCCAGCTGGCAGGTTGTAATTGGCGGTTGCTCTGCCGGTGGTCTTTCATCTTTTCTGCATTGTGATGCGCTAAAGGACAAAATGCCAGCTGGCACCTCCGTCAAATGCTATTCGGACGCAGGACTTTTCCCAGACATGTAAGAAAAACCCTAAAACTAATAATAGAAACCCTAAAAAAAAGAATTATGGGAAAGTCCTTGAAAAGCGTTTTCAAATGAATCCTTTTCAAAAATTTAAGAAGAGAATCACAAGAGACACTCTGGTTGAAAAGCAAACACTTGAAAAAAAGAAAAAGTAAAGAGGATAACCGTTGAAGAAACTAAAGGGAAACGGAAATTGTTTATGAGGAAAGCTTAAAAACCTCAAAAATCTCAAAAACCTGAACAATCAAACCCAAAAAAGTCATCCGAAGTGACCTTCATGAGAGCTAAAAAAAACTTGGGAAATGCCCTTTGAAGAAGTTTTTTTAAAAAAGAAAAAATGAAAAAATGAGGAAATGAAAGGCCCTGGCGGCCTCCGCCAAAGAAGGAAGATGTTCACGGGTGAGGCTAAGAGGAGATGGGGACGAAGTTTGCTGTTCTGGCTGTTTTGGAGGAGTCTCAACTCTAACACGCTCACGCATCATCCCCTGGAGAAACGGCTCTATGTTTACAGCCGAGGAAAAAGGGACGGATTCTTTGGGAACCTGTGACTCTTCCTCTTGTGCCACCGCTTCTTGATTCTCCCGTTCTTCCGGCCTGGCACCGTAGAGATTCGTATCTTGAGCTTCTCCTTCCCCCATGATGACAAAGGTATCGAAAGAAGAAGAAATGAAAGTAACCAAAACTCACTTACACCAAGAGCTTCTAAAATCAAAAGCTCATATCCCCTCTAATCCGAGCAGACAGGAGACTTTTCAGTACTGTGCTTTCTCTACGGGAAGTCTATAGCACTTGTTCCCTCAAAACCCGCTGTCTCGATCAGGGGATTCCAGTTTACTCTGGGTTTGTCACTCCAAAGCAAAAGAGAACTCCAAACGAAGACACAAATGCACTATCACGTAGATATATATATATCAATAAATATGATTGGCTTTCCAGATTTAACAATATCAACTTGCCCTAGAAAAGAGAATAAAAGATAGAAAATGTGAAATATTACGAAACAAGCTTAACATACCCTAGTAATTAACGATGACAATTAGAAAGTGGTGACCCCTCCCCCGATAGTCTCGTCAATAGGTATGGTACTCCCGCAAACGTCTGTGTTCGCAACTCGGAACCGACCAGACTCTTTTCAGTTCAAACAACAAAAAGTCCCAAAATCACCCAAAAAGGAAGATAGTGCCAACTACCCCCCCGGACTGTGATTTCCACAAAAGACAGATTCAAAACCAAGTTGGCAATAAAGTCGAAAACAAGACAAAGATTCTCCGAAGGAAGGTTGTTGGAATTTTTGAGGGTTTTCACAAGAGACAGTACTGAAAAGCAACCTATCTCCTTTGACCCCAAGTGCCTTATACATCAAAGTTTGTCAAATTGCAGGTCCAAAAGTCAAAGCTACGCTATTAGCCAATGAGCGGCAGGCAAGTGTAATGGAACAGACACGAGACAAAATAATCCGTACTACAATTGGGGCAAGAAGTTCTGCTCCGAATTGCGGCTAGATCCGCGGCCGGAAGTAATTATTTGGTCCACTACATGTGAGATTTCAACGCTAATTTTACAGTTTCAGTTTCAGTTTTTGCACCGATTTCAGTATTACTTTCAGTTTTACGATTCAAGGTGAATATGTAGTTTTTGGTTTTTGGAGGAAAATACACGTTGTTAATATGTAATACAATATACAATATACTATGTACAATATAGATATACAACATATAACATACAATATACAATATACAATATAAAATATAAAATACACAATCTACAATATACAATACACAACAAGATATTGTCTCATTTGTGAATCTATCTAGTGGAAATAGTGGGAGAACCAAAAAAAAGAAAAAGGAATTTAAATACTTGTGTGAAGATCCATAAATGCCTTCTTTTTTTTGCTAAACAAAGAATGAAAAAGGAATAAAAAAAACCAGAAGGCTAGTTGTCTTATCATATTACGTGGTTTAGAGTTTCAAGGGAGGAGAAGGGCGAGAGGAAGAGGGGAAAGGAAGAGGGAGAGGGAGCGGAAGAGGTAGAGAGGGAGAGTATGAGGGAGAGGGAGAAGGAGAAGGAGAGGGAGAAGGAGAGGGAGAGGAAGTGGAGAGAGATTTAAAAATTAATATGTGTGGACAGAATGCATCTGGCGGTGCGATTCCCGAATGCCTCTCCTCAAGACCGGACTCTTTGAAATACCAGGTGAGGTTCTCTCTCTCTCTCTCTCTCTCTCTCTCTCTCTCTCTCTCTCTCTCCCTCTCTCTCCCTCTCCCTCTCTCTCCCTCTCCCTCTCCCTCTCCTCTCTCTCCCTCTCTCTCTCACTCTCCCCATCCCCCCCCTTCCTCCCTCACTCCTTGTCTCCCCCTCTTTCCTCTCTTTCTCTCTCTCTCTCTCTCCCTCTGGTGGCACTTGAATTTACTTTTTTCTCCTTTATGAATTTCAAAAGATTCATTCTTTCTTTTTTTTTTTTTCCATTTTTCCATTTCTTATATTCTACTTCTATGGAATTTTCCGTTTTTTTTTTTTTTTGCCTGCCCGGTGTTATCGTGGTCTCCATTTGTAATTCCGATTCCGTTCCTGTTTTTGTTTTTCCTTTTTCCGTTTTATTTCCCAATTTTTTTTCTTGTTTTTTTTTTTTTCTTTTTACATTTTTGATTCGGTTTTTTTTTTCATCTTTAGCACTGTTCTGTGTCCCTTTCTATTCCATCTCCCTTTTTATATCTGTTTCCGACTTTATTTCTGCTTTCGCTTTTGTTCCTTTTTTCGCTTTTTATTTCCGTTTTAATTCTGTTTCTGTTCTTGTTTTCGTTACTGTTCTGTTTCCGTTCAGTTTCTGTTTCCGTTTCCGCTCTTGTTTCCGCTAGTGTTCAGTTTCTGTTTCTGTATTATTTTCATTTCCTTTCCCTTTGTTTTTCAGTGTTTTTTTGCACAGTACATGTTGCCCTACGTTCGAACGCCTTTTTTTATAATCAACAGCAATTACGATAGGCACATGGTACGCTCCGTTGACGATTCTGTTCCTTCCCCCTTTTTCCTTTTTCTATTTAGGATTGTGAGGCTGTTTTGAGAACTTTCTCATGCCCATCTCTTTCCCTTGCTTTTTATGGTTTTTTTTGGAGGGCCTTAATTTGATATTCTAAAAAGGTTTGAAGGGAAGGGAAGGGTTGGCTTCAATTTCTTGAATTGACAGAAAAAAAAAACAGCGAGAGGGAGTTACACCGTAAATCGTTATTAGCGTTATGAAATAATTAGGGTTAAAGAACAATTAGGAATTGGGAATTAATTGGGAATTTGGGGATTTTCACGGAAACCATTGACTCAAATTGGGAATTAGGGGTTTTCCAAATATAGAATTAATAATTCTATTTGAGAATTTTGGGGCGCCGAAATAGCGTTATGAATACTAATAGCGATTCACGGTGTAGTTATAACCTTATTTGTTATAACCTTATTTATAATAACCTCAAATAACCTTATTTATGATAACCTTAAATAACCTTATTTATTATAACCTTAGATAACCTTATTTATTATAACCTTAGATAGCCTTATTTATTATAACCTTATTTATCATAACTCTACTTTTTATAACCTTATGTTTTATAACCTTATTTATTATTACCTTATTTGTTACAACCTTATTTGTTATAACCTTATTTGTTACAACCTTGTTTATTATAGCCTTATTTGTTACAACCTTATTTGTGTTATAACCTTATTTGTTAACCTTATATGCTTTACTAGTACATCAATGCCCGTTACACGGGCATGGACCGCGTCCTGTTTTATCATGCCCGTTTTTCATGCCCGTTTTTCATTCCCCTTTATCATGCCCATTACACGCATGAGGTATGCATAAATTTATACCCTAAAAATCCAATTTAGTTACACGGGCATAATCTGTGATCTATTTTCTAAAACCCGCATTTCAAATTTTACACCACATTTGACGAACCTCGCCTGTTTTTAAAGTTACCCGGTCGGTGCGGTTTTGTAACTATGTTGCGGTTTCGAAACGGTACATTCGCCTGGCGGTACGGCAAAATGTTTTGCTAGCGGCCTACTTTGGAAGTGACACGGCTGCCGGTTCAAAACGGTACACTTGGCCGGCGGTACGGCAAAATGTTTCGCTAACGGCCTACTTTTGAAGTGACACGGCTGCCGGTTCGAAACGATACTTTCAGCCGGCGGTACAACATAATGTTCTGCTGACAGCCTACTTTGGAAGTGACATGTCTGCTGGTTCGAAACGACACATTCTGTCGGCGGTACATCTGACGGCCTACTTTGGAAATGACACGTCTGCCGGTTCGAAACGACACATTCTGCCGGCGGTATAGCAAAATGTTTAGCTGACGGCCTACTTTGGAAGTTACACGATCCCGTGAAGTGCCCGTTACATATGCATGAACCGTGCCCTATATGACTGCTTTGTCATATAGGCTTCCGTACTGCAGACGGACAACGCGCGGAACGACAAACATTGCCTATTTAAAGGTTTTAGAACGGCGACCAAAGGTCTATAATTTATATAAAGATAACCTTATTTGTTATATAACCTTATTTGTTATATAACCTTATTTGTTGTAACCTTATTTGTTACTACCTTATTTGTTGTAACCTTATTTACTGTATTTCCCTTATTACTATTACTGTAGGTACAGTACGAACTCGCCTCAAAGAGTGTGGACCCCACAGGCGCCATTTTACGGAACTGTGCCCTTCACCGCTCTAAATGCGAGGCCCCTCAGTTAAAGATGCTCTCAGGTAAGGGAGAGGGAAGGGGGAAGGGGTGAGGGAAGGGGGAGGGAAGGGGGAGTCTTTTCCGTTAAAGATGCTCTTGGGTAAAGGAAAAGGTTATCAAAGTCTCGTTGTTCCTTTTAATTTTAGGGTGGGAGGAGGAGAGGGAGTGAGGGAGGAGGGAGGAGGGAGGAGAGGCGGGGGGAGGGGAGGGAAGTCGGAGAGAGGGAGAGATAGCTCTTTAACACAGTTATTAAGTTATTAGGTTATGTAATAATCATATGTTCTTGTATATCAAAACATGTGCATTTTCTTCTGTCTCATTTTCTTAGTAAAGTTTGTTCCTTTTTTGATCGATACTGTTTCTATACCAAAAAACGGTTAAATATAAATTTGCATTTCTATATTCCTTTCTTTGTTTTATCCGTTTCTGTTTTCTTCTGTTTTTCTGTTCTCCCATTTTTTGTTTGCCCTTTTTTTTAATTCTGTGTTCCTATTTCTTGGTTTGTCTCCCTTTCTCTCTCCCTTTCTCCCTCTTTCTCACACTTTTCCGCTTTCTGTTCTCCGTTTTCCTTTTTTCCCGTTATACGATTTCTGTATTTTTCAGTTTTTCAATATCCCTTTTTCTGTTTTTTGTGTTTCCCTCTCCCTCTTTTGTATTTTCTTTTTCGGTTCTTTTATTTTCAGTTTACCGTTTTCCAATTCCCAATACATTTATTTTGACCTCCAGTTCGATGTCCAGTGGGAGTGACAGAGAGACGGAGAGGGAAAGGGAGAGGAAGAAGGGAGAAGAGGGGGTGGGAGGGGAGGGGGAGGGAGAGGAGGAGGAGGGAGGGGAGAAGGAAGAAGGAGAGGGAGAGGGAGGGAGAAAGGGGAAAGGGGAACGGAGAGGGAGAGGGAGAGGGGGAGGGGGAGGAGGAAGGGGAGGGGGAGGGGGAGGGTATTAGATTATAAGTCATGGCAGCAGTAATAGAGTGGAAGAAAAAGGTAGCCTGAAATATAAGTTTTGGAATTGATGATTACTGAAAGACAAAACAGGCTTTAAATAGGAAAGGCTGAAACTAAAGAAACTTTCCTAACTCGAAGGGTCACTTGACCCTTCACTCAAAGGATCCGGTCAAGATTTATAAACAGATCTTTGATCGGATTCTGTTCTGATCGTATCTAAGGTACGCAAAGAAGAACAGATCAGACAGAACAGGACAAACTACACCGCTCAACTTTATTAGCGTTAAAGATTTATTAGTGTTAATGCGAAATTAGAATTGATAATACTAATTTAGTGGAAAGAGACATGGCACATTGTAGTCCACGTTCTCAAATAATGTTGTTAACTCTATTTTGTGATTTTTGGCCAAGAAAAGTCGCGACCGAATTAGTGTTATTAACACTAATAACGGTGAGTGGTGTAGCAGACTGAATTTCAAAACCCTAGATACTGAAACAGTGTACAATTCTAGATTCCGATATTCTAAAACATCACTAGTTTTCCAAATGCAAAATACTTCTATCAAAGCCTGATCTTCTAACACCCCTCCTCTTTGCTAGAAGTTAAGACACCCCCCCTCTTTGCTAGAAGTTAAGACACCCCCCCTCTTTGGTAGAAGTTAAGACCGGCTGAAGTTCGAAGAAGGTCAAACTGAGGTCGATGGAGGCCCTTGGTGAGGAAATCCGCCAATTTGAGGGAATGGCAGAATTGGAAGTGAGAGTGCCAGCCGCAATGGCCTCCGGGGTAAAATGGTACTGAATGTCAATGTGTTTGGTCCGTCGATGATGTACTGGATTGCTCATAAGAGCAAGGGCTCCCTGAGAGTCACAGAAAATGTAGTTGGGGAAGATGGAGGAAACAGAAGGTTCGAAAGAAGAGATCGAAGCCATATGGCTTCCTTGGCAGCATGTGTCGCTGCTACTCCGCCTCTGTGGAAGGCAGAGCGGAAGGCAGAGCAACTGTCGGCTGTTTCTTGGATACTCAAGAAATTACAGCTCCTCCGAGAGCTCCGAGAGTGAAGCAGACACCTGAAGTGTAACGGTGGGTGTCCAGGTCACCCCCTCAGTCCGCTTCGCAATAGTCAACAAGAGTGGGAGAGAAGAGTGGGAGAGGAGCCGCCAGAGAAGGTGAGGTGAAGCGATTTGGTGCCCTTGAGGTAGCGGAGGACTCGCTCCGCAGCGAGGAGGGTCTCCGGAGATGGATCAGGGACAAACTGATTGAGTTGACCAATGGCAAGTGCATAGCATATATGAGACTGCCGAGTGCCAGCCATAGCATATATGAGACCGCTTACCATAAACCAGTATAAATCATTCATCTCTCCGTGGACAGGCCCTCCGAAGTTGCTAACAAGCTTAGTGTTGGCATCTAAAGGGGCAGCAAAAGAGATGCAGTTAGACATAGAAAATCTGTCCAAAATTTCTGAGATGTATTTTTCTTGGGAGAGGTAGAGGGTTTTTGCTGGCCGATCATGGCTGACTAGGATGCCAAGGGAATACTCTAATTCTCTTAAGTCTGTCATGGAAAAGTGAGATTTTTTGTGTTTTGAAATGACTGTTTCATTTCCTCATGTACCAAGCAGGTCGTTAAAGTTGGGATTGTTAACGAAACTGGAGAATTGTCAAGAGAGGAAATAAGGGACGAATAAGAGTCCGGCAGATCGCCAAGGATTGTCGATATAAGATTATCGTCAGATATTTTAGCATTGATGCTCTTGAGCTGTCCAGCCAGGGATTTCAGATGCTAAACATAGATCTGAATGGAATCGGTAGGCAGCTTTTTGTAGGAGTTGAGCTGCCGCTTGAGAAATAACTTATTAGACCAGGATTAATGTTCACAAGCAGAGGTCAAGAGTGACCACGCTTCGTAAGCAGAAGTGGCGTTGTGGATGATGTCAATTTGGCAGGACTCAAGGGCGAGGACAAGCTGAGAAAGGGCTTACTCGTTTCGAGCGAGCCATTTGGTTTTTTCGGCAGCATCTGCAGGTTCGATCTCGCTGCCACAAGTGATTGACCAGA
>JBBHKE010002080.1:21881-86036 GCA_037447655.1 Zygnema cylindricum | reverse complement strand
GAAAGGGAGAGAGAGAGTGGAGAAGAGGGGAAGAGGGGGAGAGGGATTTTGGGGGAGAGGGATTTAGGGGGAGAGGGAAAGAGGGAAAGAGTGGGAGATGGGGAGAGGTGGAGAGGGGGAGTGGGGAAGAGGGTATGAAATTTCTGTCGTTTAGCTTAGTTATATGTTATTGATTAATAGCGATTTACGGTTTTTAATTCTATTTAGTTTTTTTATTAACGGTTGTATTTTTAACGGTTTCAAAGCAGCCACGTCATTCCACATTCAATTAGAATTAGTATCAATGGAATGAATTCTAGTTCTAATAGATTTCCTGTGTATCTTATCTCTACAGGTAGAATACTACTGGTTCCGTACAGGTGCTGTACTTTTTGCGCTGTGCAGAATGTTCGGCAATCGTACGTCGATTCAGCAGCGCTGGAAAATGCAATGATTGGATTTGCAACTTGACCGACTGCAAATACGCAAATATATCACGCAGAATCCGATCTTTTCCGTACCTTCATTGATGGGCTCCGACCGTCGGATCTCCAAGGTGGAGTACGGCTAGTTTTGTCCATCGTACGGCCAGATTTCCGTCGGAACTTATGTTGTTTTGTATTGGCACCGACCGTCGGATCCCCAAGGTTGGAGTACGGCCGATTGAATCTATCCTACGGCTTGGATTTTCGTCGGAACTTATGATATTTTGTCTTATGTGGAAAGTCGCACGTGTATTCTCTGTCGAACGGTTGAAACGTTTCAGTTCCAACAGCTTTGCGTAGAAGTTTTTTGCAACGATGGAAATCTGCCCGAAGATTTACAGGCGGGAAAAAAAAAAAAAAAAGGGTCGCATTGTTAAGTGTCACAAACAGAATCTTTTGAACCAATTGTAACTTAAAGTGCATGCTTGTAAGTTTGTTTTTTAGTGAAGAAATAAAGGCAGATGGACGTTAACTGTATTTCAACATAAATCGAAAATGGTTTGACGTACAGATTCTGACAAGCAGGTCAATAAATAAAATACGAGAATCCTACAAAATGAAAAGCATGTAAAGATTTTAGACCCATAATGGTTTCTGTGGATTATTGAGACAACAAAACGACAGAAAAAGTATTGAAATGATCCTGTTTGATTCCGTACTGTTTTCCAGTGGTTCTAAAATTTGACATTTTTTTTACCAATTTGTGCATGGGAACCGAAGCAAAAAGGAAGACAATTCTAATTTCACACCACTAATTATTTTAGTTTCACCATAGCGATTGTTGACTACACCATGTCATGTGAGCTGCAGGCAAAACAATTTTAGCTCCATTTACTTACAAGTTTTTTTCCTTCAAGTAAGAAATAGTGTAGTCATCAAAATTAAAAACTCATATCTTAAAAATTGCCTTCTTTTTTAACTCTCTTTTATACTTTTTTCTTTTAGATTGAAGAGCTCTTGCCTTCAAATTTAAAATTCTGGCAGATCACAACCCCTTGATTGATAAAATAAAAGATTAAAAGAGTTAATAAAATAAGATGAATACTGGGTTTTGGTTCAAAAAAATTTATGCAGATCTCATGCAACCGCGGCAAAAGAAAAAACATTCTGCAGTTTTTTAGTGAATTGTAGGAATAGCGATTTAAAAAAAAAAAAAAATGGAAAGCCGGGAATCGGGAAAGATTTACAGTTTACAAAACTATGATATACTACAACAATTTACAATATTTCTTGTGTAACAGTCACGTAAATCATATGTTTCAAAAAGGAGGAATAGCTCGCGAAGAAATTAAAAATACATACATGGTAAAAAAAAAAAAAAAAAAAAAAAAAAGAAAAAAAAAAAAAAAAAAAAAAAAAAAAGGTAAAGTGGTTGTTTTCCACACTGGAATACTACAATTGGTAAGAAAAAATAACCAGATAGTACTCCTTGGGCAGATAAAAAAACTAGATGCCACGCAATTATGTGGATTACAGTTTCTTAATAATAATAGTTTCTTAATAATTCCTGTTTTCCAACATTTAATGGAATTAAAGCACATGTGAATTTATTTACATGCACAAATTCCCATTCACTAAACCTTTCGTACTGTGGATAAAACTGTTAGTTATTTTCCTCTCGTGGTTCGTTGTGCACATTTTCATTGGATGTTTATATAACAATGGACAACCACCATTTTTAATGCAAGCGCGTGAGGAAAAAACATTGAAAAAGTTTGAGTTTTCTGGTCATTTTCTGGTTCCCGTTTTCTTCTCTAGGTTCCCATTTGAGAAACAATGTGCATATTTCTGAAATAAATATCTCTCTCTCTGCTTCGCCATTCCTGATTTTCATTGGATGGCTTTGAATCCCACTTGTTCCGTACACAAAATGACCAAATAAATATATTCCTCCTTGGACACATAATTGCATGAAAGACGACAAATTGGGCTGAAAACAAAAGTAGAAGCTTCTCAATCTTCCCTAAATTTTCTACATGAACGGATACAACACAAACTGATTTCAAATAGTGTATGTCTCAAATGTCGGAATAGCGCACCTATTTCCTTAAAATAGATCATCTTTCCTTTTATGAGCTGTTTAAATTCTGTGATCCACTCTCAATAATGTGCAAGAACATGTGGAGGGGGGATTGGGTGGGGAAAGAACGAGAGGGACACAGGGAGAGGATGAGAGAGAGAGAGGATGAGAGAGAGAGAGAGGAGAAAGAGAGAGAGGAGAAAGAGAGAGAGGGAGAAAGGCAGAGATGTTTACCTAGGAGTAGTGGGCATAGGAAATCGTTGCAGATCCAGCACCATGTAATATGATGAAGATTTTGTCACGTCACAACAACCGGATATGGCGTCGTTTTCCAGAAAAATGTAAACTTCTCCCTCGTCTGCCATGCCTTTACTTTCCATTCTTCCACTGAAAATGATTATACGAAATCACAAAATTTCCTCCAAATAAGTCCTTTCTTCCTGTTAACTCAACTTTTCCGTTGACAATCTAAATGCATCCTTAACTTGGCCTCTCCCTCTCTTCTCGCCATCTTCCCCTCCTTATCACTCTCACTAATTATCCTTTCCCCTTTCACCTCCCTATCCCTTTCCCCTGTCCCACCTCTTTTATCGCCCTCTGACATATTTTTTTTCAGTACACTGCCATCTACACTATTTATGTTTATCAGTCAAAAATTTAACACCTTATAAATTGTAAGGTGCTAAAATTACTGTGATGCGACACAACATAATTATTTTGCAAGATTTGCAGAAATGTACAAAGATTCAGTCCGTTTTTAGCCAACAAAAACTGAAAAAATGGCACAAAGAACTCCAGTTTCCAGTTTCTGGGCTTCTCCTCCTCATTTGGACCCCCCCTCCTCAACCCCTATCGTCCAAAAATTAACGTTTTTACCCCTCTTCCAATCCTCTTGCAATACCCAATTCTTCCCTCCCTCACACTTTAACTCTTTACCTTCCTCCCTTTAAATTTTCCCACTTCCCCTCACACTTCTATCTCCCTTACCGAGCCGTTTCACCTTCCCTCTTCCCTGCCCTCCTCCTCCTCCTTCTCTCCCTTACCGAACCGTTTCACCTTCCCTCTTCCCTTCCCTCCTCCTCCTCCTCCTTCTTACTCTGCCAATTCCTTCGCAAGAAGCCTTTCTGGTATCCCTTTCCTCCTCCTTTTTTTCTCTATTTTTTTGTTTTTTTACCCTCTACCGCAGCTTCCCTCTCCTTCCCTCCCCAGATTCTCGTTTTTTTATATTTTATAGAAGCTGCCCAAAAAAATTAGTAATAAAGAAAGAAAAAAATAATAATCGTACATCAGAAATCGATTTTCCAGCTCTAAAAATAATTTAAACATCGGAATTCTAAAAATATTTTAAAAAATCGTTGGCGATTTGTTAAGCGAATTTGAATTAAAAAAAAAAAATGCAGAAAAAAAAATTGGGTTTTTTCTCATTTTTGAAAATATGGCGGAAAAGTATTTTTTCTCAAATACACATTAATTGCTCCTTTTGATTTGATTAATTTCAAAAATCGATTTTCAAAAAGTCCGATTTGAGCTCACTTTCACCCCGCGGAGAAATTTTTATTTTTTTTTTTCTTTTTCCATTTCTTTCCTTCTCTTTCTTTTGATTTCCCTCTCATAATTATCTGCCAATTTTTGGAAAAACATTCTCTTTTACTCAATTAGAAAAGCAATTCGCGAATCTTGA
The DNA here is from genome assembly GCA_037447655.1 of Zygnema cylindricum. Classification (NCBI taxonomy): domain Eukaryota; kingdom Viridiplantae; phylum Streptophyta; class Zygnematophyceae; order Zygnematales; family Zygnemataceae; genus Zygnema; species Zygnema cylindricum. The sequence continues at coordinate 81,871 of JBBHKE010002080.1, read as the reverse complement.
GTTTTTTCAAAAAAAAATACATTTATATTTTTTTTTTCGAAAATTAAAGTCCTTTGTGAACCTCTGCAGCATTCATTTATTGAGTCAAAAAACCCTCCAAAAAGTATTTTTTATTTTTCTAAATCATGAAAATAAGATAAGACATCTACCATTCATGTTTTCGTACTTTATTTGAAATAAAGTCAACGGTAAATTTTCATTTGCTCCAGTGTTGCGAAACGTGCGAAGAGAGGAGAGTGTATCTTTTGTTTCGTGACAGAATTTCGCTTCGAGACTGGCACTGTGCCGTACTGTACGGACCTCCTGTTCATTTATGTACTTTCTAACCGCATGTAAAACAGTTTGTGTGACCCGTGCACGCCTCGTTTTTTAAAAAATCTTTTGTCGGTTGGAGTAGATTTTTCGTACGATAATTTCGTCTCGATTCGATGACATACTGTATCTTTCGATCTTATGCTGACAAATGCATACGTATTTTCTATCTGTACGGACAGCATGAATAACAGCGTATTTCAAGCCGCGGTTCGGTTTTGAAGGGCGGAACTGAAGGCGGTTTTTTCGCAGTAGAGCTTTTGTCGCTTTGGAGTGTAAATTTTCCTCGCTGTTACGCACTAAATCAATCGTCGAGAAAGAACGAATAGTTATAGTATAACCGTATCGTTTCCATTTTCACTGCGGGATATAATAAGGAGAATTCGTATTCCTTGATATCCGTACACCGCGGCTGGCTTGGATCTTTTCAAGTGGTCGAAAGGTATTAACTTTTAAGAAATTGTGACAAAAAGAGGGCTAATATAATAGTTAGGGTGGCGTTCTATCAGACGAAAAGTGGGGTATTTAACAGAAATGTCGTACCAAGTCGTACCGCTTATTTTGTTTTTATACGCGAGGAACATTACAAAGAATCTTGCCAATACTCTCCAAAGTTCTGAGAGGTAACAATGACCGTCGGATATTCATTCGGGAGGCGTTCGCCCGCTTTCGCGGCTATTGCAATCATTGAGCTGTCGCAACCTTAGTTTCGCAGAGCGTCGCATTTTTCTCTTCGACCTGACATTGGTCGCAGAAGGATTTTGACGAGAGGCGTTGCCGGTACACACTATTTTTTATATTTTTTTTTCTTTGGGTGGAGTATCACTTTTATTTTTACACACGTTAACTCGCTATTGAATTGGAGAGCCCTCCGGTCAGGAAAAAAGTTAAAAGATTACGGGCAGGTTTCCTTCGAAACAAAATACTCTACCGTACAAGAGGTATTGTACCTAACTTTTCTGTTCAAGTGAGAAGCGATGAATCTATTTGGGCCAACGGACATTGACCACGTGTAGGGCCGATCACAAAAGTGCCCCCGATGGAGCTAAAAGGCCTGTACAACTGTACGGCATAATTTGCCTGGAGTCCATTGGGCCTCAGAAAAAGCTTGTTTAAAATACGCGATAACCGCAAAAATAAGACCTGCAGACGCTCAATGATTGGAACAGCCGCGGGAAATCTGGCGGATCTGATTGTGGAAAAGTTAAAAAACCGTAGAAAACACTCATATTGCATTGGAATTTTTGAGAATCTTTCATGTAGCTAAAAAAAAAAAAAAATGATTCCCTAAAAATTAGAAATTTTTCCCCAGAAAATAAAATGGGACGCGAAAAGCATGAGTAAAAAAATACTACACTTATTTTGTTTTTGTCTTTCATTTGCTTGCGCTGGCGACACTGGAATTCTGACGTCATGCATTCGGTCATCGCACAAATTGAGCTAAAACAACCAAATAAGCTCCAGGCCTCCAGCCCTTAGAAAGTTTTGGCCCTAAAAAGACGGTATATGAAAAAACCCTAAAATCCTTAAGAAACCCTTAAAAAGTAAAAATTTAAGCGGTTACAGAGTTTCCGCTTCCCTAATTAAAACCAGTCCTCTTTACTTTCAAAAAATTATCGAAAACGACAGTGCAAAAAAAGAAAAAAGAAAAAGCTGTCACTTTACAGGCCCGTAAGTACACAATTCTGCACGGATCATCGTCGACAGGACCTTACCGTACGTCCTCTTGTCTCCTAGCCTGCAAGACCGGAAGACGGTTTTCATGTCAGAAAAAGTCAACCGAGTACGCCAGCTTGCCGGCAGGGCAGTGAGCATGCCGGACCGGCAGATCATTTTTCAAAAATAAGTCAGACGCGCCGGTCAAACTTCCGCTCTTTGACCGGCATGGGCCACAAAGTACAGAACAGTACAGTTCTGTACCTTTTGTGCCATCCGTAGAAAAGAATGTAAACTTTATTGCTGTCGTGCATGAGCATACAATCGTTAAATGACATGCATCATACCCAATTAGCGTTGCCAAGAATGTATGGACCGCACATATGTATGCTAAAACCAGAGGGCAAAGAATATATACCAACAAAAATATTAATGATACCGCTCAAAAAAACAAACAAACAAATAAAAGTACAACGACAAGTTTAGTAGGTAAAGAGGGAAAAAGGATGGAATTCAATTTGCGACAGTAGCCACTAGGCCCTGAAGTCTTCAATATTCCCTACAAGAGTCCAACTAGCAGGCAACAGACTTTCCTTAACTAGATGAGACCGCCCAGAAAACCGGCACTCCCAAAGTCAGAAGAAAAAGGAGACAAACGACAAAAACTACGCAACAACAATAATAAAACACAAGATTCACACTCCAGAATTCGCAGAGCACGGCAAGTGAGACACAGTCTGGAGGGAAACCTTGCAGGCTGGCTTCCGCCGGTAGATTAGGTAAGGACCTTCGTACAGAAAAGAGAAATAAGAAAAGCTCAAAGACAACAGCTAGCCAGAGATTAAGGATCAAGAGAGAGAAAAACCCTAACTCAACAACTAAGTGATACTAAATATGCCGCCCAGAAATGCTAACTGAAAAACAAAAAGAGGTTCGACAAATCCCGAGAATGTAGATTGCCAGAAAAACAACAACGCTCCAATGTTGGATCCCCGTGCTGTAAATGCAACTAATCCTACGCGGCCATATGGCCTTTACCCTATGCTGTCGCCTATCGTATAGCTACACTAATTTCTATATGTCTCTGAGCAAGCAGTTTTCTATGTACAAACACTGCCAGTTTCTAGAGGTGGCCGCTACGTGGCCGTCTTGGGACGCCTTAAATCTATACCTCGAGGATGAAAATCCTCCCTACACTACAAAAATAATGCATGAACCTCCAAGGGTTCACGACTTGTACATGTGTCAGGTATGTAACCGTTTGAGTCCATAATATGTCAGGTTTGGAGCCGTTCGAATTCGCGAAATTTGATGTCGTATCGCAATTTGATTTCATGCAGGTAACATGGTACGACCTCCGGTCTGTACCTTCAGCTGAACACTCCGCCAACGACCTGTAATATTCCCTTATACCCCAATTAGTATAAGAATCAACAATAATACTCGCCGACGTCTTGCGACATGACAGCTGTCGTGCATAAACATACAATCGTTAAATGACATGTATCATACCCAATTAGCGTTGCCAAGAATGTATGGACCGCACATATGTATGCTAAATCCTGAGGGCAAATAATATATACCGACAGAAATATTAATGAATCAGCTGAAGAAAACAAACAAACAAAATAAAAGTACAACGACAAGTTTAGTAGGTAAAGAGGGCTAGATGTTTAGGGTTTGGTGATATTGTGACGTCACGCTCACTTGTGACAATGTCGACGTCACTGACTCAATAACTTTCCGCCATGGTTTTTCCGGTTTCGTTTTATCTATTTTTTTCGCTCGACTTGCCATTAAAAAAAAACCTAAAAACTGTCAAAAAATAATATTTTTCAAAGATCTTTCATATGTACCAATATTGTCGTCTCTCATTCTAAAAAGTGTGAGATAAAAGCGATGGTGTGAGAGGGAGAGGGGAGAGGCGAGGTCGTCGCAAAATTTTGCAAAGGACCCCATGAATGAAAATGGAGGTCCAAAACGATTGCACATTTTTTTCCGTACATGCGCGTGACGAGCACGGAGAAAAACAGCGAGGACTCTCCCTCGACCTAAAATTTTCACACTCTTTTGGAGCGTGCGTGGGTCATTTTTCATTCGCTGTTTGGGCGGTACTTGAATTAAAATCACCCCCTCGAGGTGATTTTAGATGAAGTTTTTTTCTGGGCTAGATTCTTTTGCCTAGGGGTCAAAAAGGGGAAAACGCCAAAATGCGTTCACATGATGATAAACATGTCGTACATCCAATGTATGAATTGACGTTTACTCTACTTTGGTAAAAATGATTTTCTCGTACGGCTAATTTTATTGTCAAAGTTCCCTGAATTTCAAGGCAAAAAGACAAAGAAAAGTAGATACTTTAATACATGGGGACGTACCCTTACTGTCGCGCTTCCTCTATTGTACCTTCCATTGACCTTCATTGGTTTGCTTGATTTTTCAATTAATCATTAAAGTACATTTGGTACAGTGAAATAGTATGATGTACAATCACATTAAGGGCTCTTGTCCGGGCTCTCGTCCGACAGGCATTGCCAATAATCGTACAGCCACGTTTTCTGGCAGTAACATTATGATCCATTCTCCGTCAGGTGTTGCCGGTAAAGCACCTAGAGGCTACATGCTTTATTGCGATTGGTAACACGTACGTTTCTGTTAAGATGTCAAGAATAGTCAAATAAATTAAAAGCATCAATCTGAACTGACGTATCTAAACTGACAAACGAAATCTTAGAAACTTAAAAAATTTAAGATATGTAAAAACCATAGTTGTTCAATTAATACGGATTTGGGCTTTATTAAGATTTTTACGTATTAGTTGTCAATTTCAAACTTCTCGTAAATTTCTTATGGTTTTTATCTTACAAAATAATGTACGAAACGATAAAATTTCCAAGAAATCCTAAAATACACAAAATTATACGAAAATGGTACCCTAAAAACCATAAAAGTACGGAAAAAGTAAGGCATTTTTCCTAAAGCATACGGAAATGTAAGTGAATGAACCCTAACCCTTAAAAAAAATCCTTAAAAGGTACAGATATATATATATGAAGAGTGTACGTCGTAAATATACGGAAATTTTGGTACCCATTTTATTAATATTTCAAAATAGTTCGGTGAGAATTGAACATAGTATTCGTGCACCCGTTTCATGCATAATATGCCAATTGAACAAGTATGATACAAAAGTGCCTTAATCAGCCATATAGTTTTAAGCGCATCCTTTTCGGGAAGGTCAATGGATGGCAAAGGATCGTTACAAGATATCCTCTACAAAAGATTTTTTCATCAATTTGAGTAGATTTGAGTCCACCGAAGACACGTGGCATTTGCCAATTGTTAGCTTGAATCCCTCGCCAGCCGTGGATTATATCTTTTATTTACAAATGTACCAGTTGTATAAGTCCAATGTGTGGCTAATGTTCTCCTCCAAAACGCTTGAGGACACTTACCAGACACAAGATACAATGAGGGTAGGCTTGGAAACAAAAAAATCGAACGGTCAAAGTTGTTGCCCAAAAGTTTGGATAATCTTAACAAATCTCTAGCAAACATGTTTCACATAAAAAATAATATATGGCTTTGTACTAAAATGTATGTTTTTTAGTAAGCGGCCTCACTTTTCTCTTAATGGAGCCCCACCGGAAGGGGGTGTGCCCATATAATCGGTACTTTGAAGAAGTCTTTTGGAGTTTAGTGAAGATACTCCGTACTAAGTTTTAACGCGTTACAATGTGCCAAAAATAGAATCATAACTTTGAAATGTGACAGTTGTAAACATTGGTACAAATTGTGACGATAGTAGACGATTACGAAACATCTGACAATTGTTGTTGTCCACAAAAAAAGCGACGGTTGTATACGTCGAGTTTTTTGTAACATTGTAAATGAATAATGTTTTGTGACAGATGTGTCCATCAGTACTAGAACTTCTCTTTTCTTTGTACACACGCACAAAAAACTTGTTTGATAACGGCGTCAAGATAGCAAAGTGAATGGTGCTGTAAAGTGAATGGCGTTGTGAAGTGACGTTATCAAGATAGTAAAGTGAATGGTGCTGTAAAGTTAATGGTGCTGAGACGTGAAAGCCCTCTCAAAATTGATTCCTAGTAATAAAGACAGGCGAAATCACGCAAACATGTTCTCACATGTTCAGACGTAGAATGTGTGAACACAGGGCGGGGGGTTAAAATATGGTATTTTTTATCCTAATTAGTGTTAGATGTATAAACTGTTGAGGATCGGCGATATTCAACATATTGCATGGGCGCCAAAGTGAAAACTTTGGAAAATGGCCAAGCCGGGGATCAAACTCGAGACCTTGTGTTAGTTGACACTAGCTCTACCAACTGAGCTACTCGGCCGATGTGCATGCAAGCGCCTGAAACATAATTTACGCTAATTAACGGCGCCGGCAATGAACGGCGCACTGGCAGAAACCACCATTTACTGCGATACACACATGTGGAGTCCGAAGTAGACATTCCTCAACATAAACTAGAGTTATTATTTGGTTGGTGCGACGCCATGTGACCTAATATAGCGTTAATAACATTATTTTTTTCTTTTCACTAGCGATTCAGGTTGTCGTCAATATTGTTTGCCAATAAAGAGTGAAAAGGCCCGACTTTATGAAAAATAGCGATGATAAACCATATGCGTCCTCGGGAGCCAGAGTAGGTGGTTGCTAAAAAAGAAAGACTACATGGGGAGGGAAGCAAACAAAAAGATAAGCAAGGCAAAAGAGATGTGCACACAGAAAAAAGAAAGGTAAAACAAAGACATTAAGACACCCAAAGAAGCAACAAAGACCTAAACCACTTCTTTATCCACATTATCGTTCTTGCCTAAGAGAAAGTAAAAAGTGTTTTCCTTTTTTTTCACGTCTACTGTACTTTACATGTGTACTTTTATTTTTCTCTTCCCGTTACAAAATAACATACCCACTGGACGGCGGATGGATCCGGTGGCCTTCCAAAAGCTTCGGCCATGGCTGCCTGCTAGGATTTTTTGTCCTTCCCTCCGTGTATCCGACGCCAAATTTGGCGTGCTACCACTCTAAAGGAAGTATTTTACAACACATTTCTACTAGTGGGCGAATCACCCCTATCCGCTGTTTCGTTTTTTAATAATCAAAGTTCTCTATTCCGGCCGTTTTTCTATTTTCCTTTAGTGGCCATCTCTTGCAATCTTTGTCTCCCGAATTGGTGTGCCATTAGCCAACGCTCAAAATCTTCGCACTGAAATTCTATAGGCTCCATTGCCCACAAAATCGCAGATCCAAAAGAAGCTAATCTAGAAAGTGCCGACCCCAAGTTGATATAAACCCAAATGAATGATCCCTTGAAAATTAGAACCCCAATACATCTTCACCCTTGTGAAGAGAAGACCTTCTGTGTGCTCAGTTCAACCACAGAATGCAAAGCTTGAATATGTGTTCTGGACAATATTCCCCACTTTGACTTTCCCACTGAATAAGTGCCACCCTGGCACGCAAAGACTCTGACCGACTACACCCTTGTGTAGCTTGGACTCCCCTGAGTCCGTAGCGAAAAGAATCATTGAATTTTCTCACCCGAGCATTAAGTTATGGCTGGTCAAAGATGACCTTTATAGTTACAAGCTCTCTTAGAGAGAGGTACCTAAATATCACTAAGTCTTTGTCTGCCTACTCACGACTGCCTAGTACTAAACCCTAGTCCAATAAGAACACTATATAGTACAAGAAGGTACAATGGGAGATGTACTTATTGTACGGCTATTGTATGACATGGTCTACAAGGTGACACCTGTCAAATCGGGAGCCATGGTTCCTCCTCCCATCTTCTCCTGTATCAAATAATGTGACGCCACGTGGCACCGCGTGATGCTATCTCCGAATGCCGCCAAAAGCTCACTTCGCGTGGCGGCTACAATGTCGGCCGTTCGATCAAAACATATTTTACACGGTTCAGATTCGCGTAGATGCATGAATTGTTCCTCTTCGTTAGTCTGGTGTTAATTAGCTGTCACGTTAATGTTTATATATCTTTGAAACCCGTCACTTGTATCATTTCGTTAATGCCTTATTGGATAAGGCATACCACTACAAATATTCCCATAGATCTGGTTCAAATCTGGTCTAGAGCAGCTTTTGGTTATTTGTTAGTTGTTTTAGAATTCTCTACTTGTACATTTATAAATACCTATTATACCCTACGCATTTATTAATGACTCTAAGCTATAGGCTAAAGCTAACGGCTATTAAGGATGGTAGGTACCGGGATCAAATCGTGATTCGTGCAGTCCTCTTTTGTTACAAACTACGAATTAGCCTATCCTCTTTAGACAGCCATGGCTCTAACTCTCTCTCTGGTCTTCAGTGACAGGAACAAGTATGGGGACTAGAGAGAGTTGAGCGAGAAGCAGGCTTCCTTTGCTGACTTACTCAATTTATTTTTCCAATTCAGACCTAGAAAATACATAAATTTCAACACGCACTTAATTCCATTTTCTCGTCGAACTAAGCTCGTACTGTGGAGAAGTGCTTTTTAGCCGGCGTCGTTTCAAGGGCTTCGGCCATCGCTTACTCCAACATTTTTTTGATCTTCCCTTCGAGTATCTAACACCAAATTTGGCGTACACATACTCTAAAGAAAGTATTTTCGACAACCTTGATGTACGTGGAAATTCCCACTGCATCCGTTCTGCCGCTTTTTACTAATCGGCTCTGCCTCTTATGGCCGATTTCCTGCACAATGCAAGAAAAGTTTTGTCGGCGACATCCTCAAACCTCCGGCCTTAGCTTTCTGCTAGGGTTTCGTGAACTTCTCTTTGTGTATCAGGCATAAACTTTGGCGTGCTCGCACTCTCCAAAATTTACTCTTAAGTAATCACCTGCAAGTTTTTCCGATTTTATTTCCTTTGTTGCCCAAGGGCCTTTTTTTTTACCTTTTCTTTTACTTACTCGGATCTATCGAGGGGAGCTTTCCAAGCATATTCTGCACTACCACCAAGCGCAAAACAGCACAAGCGCTCGCAATCCACTAGCTCTCACTCTTATGGCCGCTCACAAGAGGCGGGCGTCACGCTCCCCGTCGGCGTCTTCTTCGGAGCACGCTCGGCCACGTTTGATTTCCTCAGATGAGAACCTTAACCCTTTGTTGCCCACCTCCCAGCGCACCACTCTCCCCTCCCCACTGTAGAGTTACCCCCACACACGGTTCCCTCCACCAATCCCAACCCTTGCACAAACCCATGTGGGGTTGAACATTCCGTCAAGAGCACGCCACCAAAACCTTATACAAACCCTATTTCATCACCACCTTTGGGCAAAGAGCCTCCCCCTATCAATGTTGTCCCCTACCGTCCACTCCATTTTCAAGAACATTCTCCACCCTTACATTCTATCCCTCTTTTTCAACCACCCACTTTGCCTCCACCATCAAGCATTGGTCCAACTAGGGTGCCTTGTCCTCAGTGTGGAAGGTTATATGTGGCGGGGGGCAGTTTTTTGAGGCATTTGAAGTCATGTCCTTTTGCTCCTAAAGGTATCTCGCCACCTGACAACGGCCAGCCTTCTCCACCAACCAATCGCCAACAACCATCTCCTACTGATTGGCAATTTGCTCGTCGTCTCGACGTTCTGGGGTGTTATAACTTGGGCTACCCACGCCCTCGATTGTATACTCGTATCCCGAGCAATCTTCGTGATTCTATCCAAGCGGCTCTTCGATTTCCTTGAGCTTTATTGGCTGAGGACATCGCCAACGACGCGGCATGGCACTTACTCCTCTTATTTCCTCTTTGGGTTTTGGTTTTGCCAACAAGAGGAGGTGCGAGCGGGGCTCGTGAGACGAAGGCTCGTTGCCAACGATTTTTGAGGGGGGATTGGGAGTCATTGCAACAGGAGCACACGGATCGGGTCATCAGTCTTTCTATGTCCCCTCCCAAACGCCATGCCCCACTTCCAACGTCCACCGCGAGATTACATCGGGCGGTCCATCTTGGTCGTTCTGGAGAGTTTTCTCGAGCAACTCGTGCGCTTTGACCTTTCACCCCATCTCCGTCTTCAGAGGCAATAGTTGAAGCTCTGCGTTTGCTCCATCCTCCTGCCCGTGATGAGCTCCTTTCTTTCATCGAGGTGTATGATCCACTCGAGTCTTTCGACTTAGAGCGAGAAGCATTTACAAAATCTTTGATTCGGTCTCCTCATCTTTTAGCGGGAGACCCATCTGGCATGGTTTATGAACTCTTGCGAGACGTATTTCCTCTTGAAACCCCCTCTCAAGGTTTTGACATCCTTTTTAAAGTGGATTTTAGGGTGGCTCGGGGGAACGTCCCTCACCATGTTATACCTCTTCTCTCTGCCACACGTCTTGTTGCTGTTTCCAAACCGGCCGGCGGCATTTGCCCTATTGCTATTGGAGAAGTTCGGTATCGATTAGTGGCTCGTGCAATGTGTATCCAACTTCAAGGGGCTTTCCATGACCACTTTACACCGCACCAGTTTGGAGTTGCTACCAAGGGGGGTTCTTGTTGTCCATAGCCTATTTCAGCCATGGACTACACTCGGAAGCCCCACAGACTACCCCTTAAACAGCTGTGTTTCAGACGTCACAGATTACTCCACAATAAACAAAATGATCTCAAACTGCAACAATATGCAGTATATCATATACACTGTAAACTCCCAAAGTTACAGCCAAATCCACCAAGGCATCTTGAAGATATAAGCTCCAGAGTTTCCCAAATGTAGCTGACAGCTTCACAAACTAGCCACTTAGACTGTTCACAGAATCTTACAGAGATACTGGAATACAATGAAACTTCTCCATTGCCTACAGAAATCGTAGATCCAAAAGAAGTGAATCTAGATAGTGCCGACTCCAAGTTTATATAAACCCAAATGATTGACCCCTTGACAATCAAAACTCCATTAAAGCTTCACTCCTGTGAAATAAGACTCACACTTTCTCTGTGCTCAGTTCCACCACTGAATGCAAAGTTAGAATATGAGTTTTGGACACATTCACCCACTTTGACTTTCCCTTATAAATGCAGCCAACCACAAAGGCAAAAACTATCAACGACTACATCCTTGTGTAGCCTAGACTCCGCTGAGTCCGCAACAAAAAGAATCACTGAAAATGGTCAAGTAAATTGATAGTTATGAATGGTCAAAGATGACCTTTTGTACAAGAGCTCTCTCAAAGAGAGGCTGCTACCTACTAAATTTTCTAAGTCCTATCTCTCTCTAAAACTCTATCTACTGACGTACGACACCAATCAAATTACTCTGTCGTACAAAAAAATACATGTGCCGGTGTACTTTTTGTACAACCATCGTACGACATGGCCAAAATGTCAACACATGTCATATCCGGATTTGTTAACGTAATCTTTGGAGTTATCGCAATCCAACCTTTTCGCCCCACGTGTCACATGACGTGGCGATGACAATAAAACGCCAAAAGTACATATTCTGTGATCGCAGCGCCTATTATGGCCGTCTGATCAAAACCGGATACAATTATAGCCATTGAAAATATGCGCGCAGTATTTGTTTCGCGTTCGAAACAAATGCTCGGTATCCGTTTCATATAATACATTAAACCGTACATTGTATTATTCAAAACTATATCTATGCATTACGTATCTATTTCCCGTTAAATGAACTAGTCTACGTGTAACAAATTAAATATTTGTCAAACCTATTATATCCTACCACTAATCCTAGACTTATAGGTTAAAGCTAACGGGTAATTTGACGGTCGGCATGTACCCGGATCAAATCTTGGTTCCGTCAATCCTTTTAGGTAACTCTATCAAGATTTGCCTTCTTGTCCTCTTAGGACAACTTAGGAAGCCATGGATCTAACTCCTCTTCAAGTCTTCAGTGACTGCGACAAGTGTGGGGACTTGAGTGAAGAGTTAGAGGCAAGCTGTCAGTGTCTCCTCTTTGCCTTTTATTTTACAACCTCTAAATCTAGAAAATACTTAAATTTCAATAGGATACTCTATAGAACCTATTTTACAACACCTTTCTGTTGGTGGGCAAATCAGCTCCATCCGCTCTTTTGTTTTTTTTTACTAGATAGAGTTGTCCATTTCGGCCGTTTTCCTCCTCTTTTTTTTCTGTGACCATCTTTTTGTGGCTTTCTGCTGTGGTTTCTTGAACTTCTCTTCATGTAACCGGCGCAAAATTTGGCGAGCTGGTACTCTTCAAAACTTACTCTCAAGCAATGAGCCGCAACTTTTTCCGATTCCTTTTCCTTTGTTGCCCAAGGGAACTTTTTTTCACTTTTCTTTTACATCCTTGGATCTACCGACGGGAGTTGTCCGAGAAAATTCTACACTACTCCTAAGCGCATAGCACCACCAGCGCTCGCCATCCACCGCCTCTCACTCTTATGGCCCTTCATAAACGACGGGCATCACGCTCCCTGTCGCCATCTTCTTCGGATCACGCTCGACCACGTTTGATTACCTCAGATATGAACCTTAACCCTTTGCTTCCCACCTCTTAGAGCACTACTCTCCCCCCTCCCTTCTGTAGAATTATCCCCACACACGGTTCCTTCCACCATTCCCAACCCTTGCACAAACTCATGTGGGGTTGAACATCCCCTTAGGAGCACACCGCTAATACCTTCAACAAACCCTATTTCATCACTACCTTTAAGCAAAGAGCCTCCCCCTCTCATTGTTGCCCCCTACCGTCCACCCCTTTTTCAAGCGCATTCTCCACCTTTGCATTCTATCCCTCTTTCCCAACCACCCTCTTTGCCCCCATCATTAAGTATTAGTCCAACTAGGGTACCCTATCCTCAATGTGGAAAGCTATATGTGGCGGTTGGCGGTTTGTCGAGGCATTTGAAGTCTTGTCTTTTTCCTCCTAAGGGTATCCCACCCCCCAGCAAGGGCCAGCTTGCTCCACCAACTGTTCCCCAACAACCATCTCTTACTGATTGGCAATATGTTCGCCGTCTCAACGTTCTGGGGTGTTATCACTTAGACTACCCACGCCCTCGATTGTACACTCGTATCCCGAGCAATCTTCGTGATTCCATCCAAGCAGCTCTTTGATTTCCTTTAGCATTATTGGTTGAGGACATCGCCAACAACGCCGCATGGCACTTACTCCTCTTATTTCCTCTTTGGGTTTCGGTTTTGCCAACAAGGGGTTGTGCGAGTGGGGCTCGTGAGACTAAGGCTCGTCGCCAACGATTTCTGAGGGGGGATTGGGAGTCATTGCAACAAGAACACACGGATCGTGTCATTAGTCTTTCCATGTCCCCTCTCAAACGTCATGCCCCACTTCCACGCTCCACCCCGAGATTACATCGGGAGTCCATCTTGGTCGAGCTGCTCGTGCGCTTGGACCTTTCACCCCGTCTCCGTCTTCATAGGCATCAGTTGTAGCTTTGCGTTTGCTCCATCCTCTTGTGCGTGACGAGCACCTTCTTTTCATCAAGGTGCGTGATCCACTTGATTCTTTCGATTTAGAGCAAGAAACATTTACAAAATATTTGATTTGGTCTCCTCATCTTTCGGCGGGAGGCCCATCTGGCATGGTTTATGAACTTCTGCGAGATGTATCTCCTCCTGCGACCCCCTCTAAAGGTTTTGACCTTCTTTTTAAAGTGGCTTCTGTGGTGGCTCGAGGAAACGTCCCTCACCATGTTATACCTCTTCTCTTTGCGGCGCGTCTTGTTGTTGTTTGCAAACCAGCCGGCAGCATTCGTCTTATTGCTATAGGAGAAGTTTCGTATCTATTAGTGGCTCGTGCAATGTGTATCCAACTTCAAGGGGCTTTCCATGACCACTTTACACTGCACCAGTTTGGAGTTGCTACTAAGCGGGGTTGTGAGGCAGTTGTTCATGGCCTTCGGGCTCTTCTAGACCTCCATCCGGATTGGGTGGTCCTTCAGGTGGATGTTGCCAACGCATTTAACACAATTAGCCGAAATGCTATCTTTCGCGAGTTAAGGCATGCTCCATCGCCGATCAACCAGATTTTTCCTTTTGTGCGTGCCTTTTATTCTCGTCCAAGCCCTCTCATTTTTCCTCTTGGTGGTCCGTTTGGTGATGCTGCCACGATAGAATCTGCGACTGGCACTCGCCAGGGTGATCCTCTGGGGGCACCCCTTTTTGCATTGGGTCACCTTCAAGCACTACGAGACTCTGCTTCGGCTTTTCCTGGTTGTTTATTCCCTTCGATTGCGGATGATACGCATATTGTCGGGCCCCGAGATCAAGTTTTGTCTGCCTTCGCCCATTTTGCAGAGCAACTTTCTAAGATCGGTTTATCGGTTAACCCATCTAAGTGTGTAGCATGGTGCCCCCAAGGCTTACCTTTCGACTACCCCGTCCCTATGGGTTTTCGAATTGCGTCTTCAACAGAGGGAATTAAAGCTTTAGGATCCCCTATTGAACCCCATCCTTTGTGAATCAGGTTGTTACAGATGCTTTGTTGGAGGACCTCTCGCACTCTGATGACCTTCCTAAGCTCTCCGACTCCCAAGTGGCTTTTGCAATCCTCACCCGTTGTTTTGCTCAACGTCCTCTTTATCTTGCCCGGACTGTCCCACCAACGACTCCGTTTTTGGCTTCTCTTAAGGACTTTGACGACAAACTCTTTAGCGTACTCCACCACCTTGTTGGGCATGGGATTTTTGATCGGCCGGAGGGTTCGTTTGCGCGCCAACAAGCAAGTCTCCCTATTTCAAATGGCGGTTTAGGTTTGATTCCTGTGGCTAGGGTTGCTCCGGCGGCATATTTGGGTAGTTGGTCTTTGGTGGCACCTACCATCACCTCTCGGTTTATCGTCGATGACGTTCCAATTCTGGCCCAAGTCGTCCCTAAGGTGGAGGAAAACCTTTTTCCTTTTCATGAGACTCTTCTCTCCGCGCGTGCGCGCCTCCCACATGATGCAACAAACCAGGTTCCACCCTTTCAAACTTTTATTTCCGACAACAACATTCATCTCCAACAACGTATTACTGAGAAATAGACAGCCGCTGAATTCCATAACCTTTTAAACGCGCTTACTTCTGCTCAATCGCGTGCTCGACTGCGTTCCTGTTCTGGGCCAGGGGCTGGTGCAGGGCTGCAAGCCACGCCGATTTTTTCATTCTTTCTTTTGACGTCGTAGAAATTAATTGTCCGTTTTTAAGTATTTTCTAGGTCTAAATAGAAATATAGAAAGATACCGAGGCAGTCTATCTCTAACTTCTCTCTCCCACTCTCAAAATTGTCGTGACTAAAAAAGTGGAGAGGAAGCTAGAGCCATGGCTACCTAGGCTCTCCAGAGGTTTACGGGAAATATATTAGTTTATTTACCATTAGAGGTTTATTTACTAAAAGGATATATGCTGCATCCAGGATTTGATCCTGGTACCTGCCGGACGGTGAGCAGCCGGTAGCCGATAACTTATCCGTTAAGTCTAGACCTAATGATACATACTATATGGTTTGATATTTAATTAAACATACCACGTAGGATAATTCATTTAACTGAAACTTTTTACGAGATACATAGATCCAGGAATGTTAAAGTACGAATCAATATGCGTACAAGAAACATGAACCGCGCATTTGTTTCAATAGCGAAACGAATACCGCGCAGGTATTTATTACGGCTACGATTGAATGTGCATTTAATCGGACGGCCGCAATGAATGCCGAGATCGCGAAAGAGGATTTCGGCGGTTTTTGGTCATCGCCACATCGGATGACACGTGGCAGAATAACATTGGATCGCGGCATCTCCAAGGATTAAGGGAGCAAATATGGATATACCACGTGTCGAAATTTAGGGCATATCGTACAGTGTCCGTACAGAAAGTACACCGGCAGCTGTACTTTTGTGTACAGAACTGCATTCAGATTGGCTCCGTACATCAGTAGATAGAGTTTGTGAGAGAAATAGGACTTAGAAAAAATAGTAGATAGGACCCTCTCTCCCAAAGAGCTTCAGTACAAAAGGTCAACTTTGACCCTCCATAACTTACTGCTCAGAGGAGCAAATTCACAGATTCTTTTTGTTATCCATTCAGGGGAGTCTTCTTTTCACAAAGGTGAAGGTGGTCAAAGTTTTTGTTTGCCAAGGTGGCACTAATTCTTGCTGAAACACAAAGGGGTCAGGGTTATCCTAGAGGCTTCTTGGAAGCTGTCTACTCTGAGGACTTATGGAGGTCTCAGAGTTTCAAATTTTGGGCCCACCCTCTAGGGTACCAATATTTAATGGAACTGGCTTCATATACTGGGAAAGTATGATGATAGGAGCTCTATGCGAAAAAAGGTTTTTGGGGATAGTGAGTGGACGATTGGGGCGTCCATCAAGTCTTGGAATCCCTCCAGGGTTTGGAGGAAGCATATTCACAAAGAAAGCAGGTCCATCTTCAACGCAGAAGACAAAAGAAGGAGAGGTGGTGGACAAAGGAGCGGAGAAGGAGACGACCACACCAATAGCAACTGGTTCAACATTAATGTCACCTATTCCGAGGAACGAGGAGAATGATACTGAAACCTGGGACTTCAACAATATGGCGGCAAAGCACTTCATCCTACGCCATCTTACTCAAAGACTTGCATGTCCTCATTTGCAGTAGAAAGGGCATCCGATCTGTGGATGGCTCTCCTAGAGATTTACCGAAGTGGTACGATTCAGCAACAATAGTTGGCTCATCAAAAAGTTAAGGAATATGTATACAAAGGGGGGAAGATGTTGGATTTTTTCAATGAGCTTGCTACACTCTTCATGGAGCTAGAGAGTGCGGGAAAAGATTTTAGTGAAAAAGAAAAGGTTAACTGTTTACTGATGAAGTTACCCGATGAGTTCGAGAATATAGTCAACCGTGTGCAGGACTTGCCAGACTCAAGGTGGATATGGAACTCAGTGGTAAGGATGATTCTCGTTCGGGAGAATGCGATTGAGATCCGAATGGGAGGAAAGAGTGGCCAAGCCTTAACAACTTCGACCGATTGGAGGAACAAGAATTCCCGGAAACCGGTAGGAAACTATGGGGGAAGGGAGCAGAAAAATCAGGCCGACGAGTTCGGGCCAAGGGCTCCCAAAGGTTTATGTCATTTTTGCAAGAAACCGGGGGAATATATGGTAGAGTGCACTAAGCTAACCGAGCTTCAGTTAAAGGAGGGGCAAACCGGTGGTACCTCGAGAGGAAAGAAAAAGGCCCTTGTGACACAGGTACATGAGGCGAAATCTGAGGACGAGGACAATGAGCTCCTTTTGGATGAGGAGTTGGAGGCGAAAAACGAGGTCGAAATTTCACTAAGGCAGAAATGTGCTTACAGTGGATTGAAAGGTGAAGCAGGCTAGATTATAGATTCAGGTGCCTCCATGCACTTGTGTAACGATAGGCACCTGTTCACTAAGATAAGAAAGATTCCCACCGTAGAGATAGAGTACAGGGATGGGAGGATAGTCACCACTACTCTTGTAGGACCGGTAGATCTGAAAGTGTTAGTAGAAGGAAAGACATTCATAGTAACATTCTCCGAGGTATTGTTTATTCCGGAGATGAACAAAAACCTCATCTCTACATCTGTATTAGATGATAAGGGTTTTTTTACTAGCACTAGGGAAGGAGTCTTTCCTGCTAGTTTTGAGGATGATGTTTATTTCATTGCTGAGAAAGGTAGCCATGGGATATTTAGGCTGATTTTAAGTAATGAAACGAAGAAACTTTATTATCATGGTGTTCATGATATTATGATGTGGCATAAGAGGCTTGGGCATGTTGTTTTTGAAGATTCAGTTTCGTACGTGCGTGCGCATGTTTGCGAGCGTACGTAAATACTGAAAGTAATGTGGTGGTACGAATGGATTTTCAGGTTTGGGGTAGAAGCAAAATGAATTTAAAGTGACGTAAAGTACAAATTGAGTGACGCGAAGAAGCGTACGAAAAATTACGGAATGCGAAATAGAAATGGACGGCGGATCGCTTCGCGATTCGATTTGAAATATTCGAAGGATTTGAAAAATACGCCGGCCATACGAAACATAATGCGACAGACCGCATTTATTAAATGTGACGCCGCCGGTACGGAGCGTCGTATTTGACAGGTGTACTTTTAATTTGGCACGTGAGATTTAGGACAAAATACGTGTACCTTAAATGCGACAAGGCGCATTTATGACGAAGTACGTGATTTCGGAACGGACAGGATTTGGATCGTACGAATTGATTTCGGCAAATTGGTCATGGTACACGTGGAGGGCGAACGGCGTCTGCCGATATTTTCAAGGGATCTCATTATCTTTAATGACGTATTATTAGGTGGACCGTACATATGCGATGTCGGTTCACTACGTGGACTTATCGACAAGTGACTAAGCAAGTTGTCACTTATGACGCGGATTTGTGGATGCGTCGGTGTAAATATTTGAAGAAACATTTTCTTGTCGTATATGTATTAATAAATTAGAGTTGATTATCATGTTTATATTTAAGTGATCAATTAGGGTTTTCGACATTTTATTTTGTGTGTGTACGATCTTAACGGGAGATTTGAAATGAACGATATGGGGGAAGCAAAATATATTTCGGGAATTCAAGTAGAAAGAGACCAAAAAAGAAAAATTATAAGATTGACTCAAAAGAAGGCAATAGGGAACATGCTTGAAAAATTTAAGATGGATAAAACTAATAGTTGTACAACTCCAATGGAGTTGAAGAAGGGAAGTGAGGGGAGTGAGGAAGATAGAGTCATAGTCTTAGAGGAGGAATTATCTCCTGAAGAACAGAAGTTCATGCAGACTATTCCTTACAGGCAAGTAGTGGGAAGTCTAATCTATTTTATGAATTGTAACCAGCCGGATTTAGCTGCAGCTGTAGGAGTGCTGAGTAGAAGTCTAAATGCTCCCACTAAGAGGGATTGGGAGGCAGCTAAGAGAGTCATTAGATATTTGATAGGAACTAGGGATCTATGGTTGCATTTGGGTGGGGAGAATACTAACATCACTACTTGGAGTGATGCCAGTTATGGTGATGCTCCGATGAGGAGATGTACTTCTGGATATGTATTATATGTGGGTGATGGGGCTTGCTGTTGGAGTAGCAAACAACAAAAGGTTATTGCTCAATCTACCATGGAGGCTGAGTATATGGCCTCTTGTTCTGCTGTAAAAGAATTGATGTGGGTCAAGTCTTGCTTGGTGAGCTTGGTCACCTTAAGAGTGGTGTGCAAATTTTTTTTTTTTTGATAATCAGGCAGCAAATGCTATTTCTGCCAATCCTAAGCATCATTTTAAAGCCAAACACATGGACATTAGACTCAGCTTTATTAGAGAGAAAGTAGAAAACAAAATAATCAGTTTAGAGTACCAACCAAATAGTGAGATGGTAGCAGATATGATGACCAAACCTGTGCCTTCCCCTAAGCTAATTTTCTGCAAGGAGAAGAGTGGTCTGAAATTAAAGATTGACTATAAATTAAGAGGAGTGTAGAAATTAATGGTCCGTTTTTAAGTATTTTCTATGTCTAAATAGAAATATAGAAAGATACCGAGGCAGTCTATCTCTAACTTCTCTCTCCCACTCTCAAACTTGTCGCAGTCACTGAGAAATTGGAGAGGAAGCTAGAGCAATGGCTACCTAGGCTCTCCAGAGGTTTACGAGATATATATTAGTTTATTTACCGTTAGGGGTTTATTTACTAAAAGGATATATGTTGCATCCAAGATTTGATCTTGGTACCTACCAGACGGTGAGCAGCTGGTAGCCGGTAGCCTTATCAGTTAAGTCTACACCTAATGATACATACTATATGGTTTGATATTTAATTAAACATTACAACGTAGGATAATTCATTTAAGTGAAACTGTTTACGGGATACATAGATCCAGGAATGTAAAAGTAGGAATTAAGGAACGGACAAGACACATGTACCGCGCATTTGTTTCAATAGGGAAACGAATACCGCGCAGGTATTTATTACAGCTACGATTAAATGTGCATTTAATCAGACGGCCGTAATTAATGTCGAGATCGCGTAAGAGGATTTCGGCGGTTTTTGGTCATCGCCACATTGTATGACACGTGGCAGAATAACATTAGATCGCGGCATCTCCGAGGATTAAGGGAGCAAATCCGGATATACCACGTGTCGACATTTAGGGCATGTCGTACAGTGTCCGTACAAAAAGTACACCGGCAGCTGTACTTTTGTGTACGGAAGTGTAATATGATTAGCTCCGTACATCAGTAAATAGAGTCTGTGAGAGAAATAGGACTTAGAAAAATTAGTAGATAGGACCCTCTCTCCCAGAGAGCTTCACTACAAAAAGGTCAACTTTGACCCTCCATAACTTACTACTCAGGGGAGAAAATTCAGAGATTCTTTTTGCTATCCACTCAAGGGAGTCTTGCCTTCACAGGGGTGAAGGTGGTCAGAGGTTTTGTCTGCCAAGATGGCAGTTGTTCTTGCTGAAACAGAAAGGGTTCAGGGTTATCTTAGAGGCTTTTTGGAAGCTGTCCATTCTGAGGACTTATGGAGGTCTCATAGTTTCACAACCAGTTCACATTTGCCTTACGTTTTTATTTTTATCGCTCTTCCTTGAGGTTTGTAGTAGGGCATCGCAGGAATTTTTCGCTTTGTATGAACATTCTAGGATTGTCAGCTTCTGCCGGCTTTTGGTTAGTGTACCTCTTGTGTTGCTCAGAAGTTTTGGGCACACAAAATTTACGCGACAATCGTACGCCTTACATTAATACATTGCTCATCTTTAGCGTGAAGGATTTATTAGTATAAATACAAAATTAAAAGATATAATACTGCTCTAGTGTAAGGAGACGTGGCAGATTGTAGTTCAACTCTTTGAATAGTGTTGCTAGTACAATTTTATGATTTTCGGCCAAAAAAAAGTCGTGACTGAAATAGTATTATTAACCCCAATTGCTACAGTGCACTGGCAATCGCTATTAGAGTATATAACGCCAATTGGATGCCCTTTTCAAAAAAAAAAACCCAAAATATAATCCATTATTCTATTTTTTCCATTATTCCAATTAGGGTTTTTTTCAATTAACGTTAATAATGGAAGTACACTGCGATGGAAATAGTGTGGCATATGGACATGATATTTCTGTATATAATGGTATTTTTTGAATTTCAAAGGCATAAAAAGACAGTTAACATTATTGCGCACACATGTGAATGTGCACTGGAAGTAAGAGATGAAAACTCGTCGACAAAAATCTCGTTCTCATATGTTCTTCCGTAGACTTTGTGAACAGCGCGCAGCGTACAAATTGTCAGATTTTGTACGAATACACATATTACTATAGACATTGAAAGGGCGGGTATTTATTATTCAGGACAACCCAAATTACAGTTAGGTATTAATAAGTATATATATATTTTTTTCAAAAAAAAAAAATCCCGATTAGTGTTAATAACACTTATTTTTTTTTACGCTATTTATTCCTTTACTCTAATAGTAGTTGACGGTGTATTGTACTGTACTGTACTATTTCGTATCGGGTAAATTTTTATCGCGATAAATTCGATATTCAATATATAGAAAACAGAACGATCAAAGGGCTCGAAATATCGCACCATCACCAATAAAAAAAATCGCGATATATTTGGTACGACGTGGGTATCCGTACATATTTAGTACAGTAAATCGTACGGTAAATAGCACAGTAAACCGTACGTTAAATTGTACGGAAGATCCCCCCTTGGAATTTTTTTTGACTTGGCGTCACTTCGATATTACGTGTTAAAAATCTATCATGATATCGGTCTATATATCGTGGAAATATCACAATATTGACCTCCTCGATATATCGAGGCGATAAATTGATTATCGGGTACCCAAAATTAGGCACATATCGAATATCGACGAGGGGCCTTCGATACAAAACACTAGCTATTAGTGTTAATATTTTTTTTGCCACTTAAAACATCTTTTAGATATGTTCTCCATTAGGCGGTCCCAGTAAACATGCGGATACGTCTATTTCTCATGTTTACTGGCACGGCCTTCTATTATGTTGCGCCAGTAGACATCCTTTCTCAATTATGATTGGCGCCACGTAGGCTGGTTTTCATATTCTTAAAATCTACAAATATTCTTCAAATTGAAAATCTGTACAGAATATTTGTACGGGCGAAGGTAGTTAATGATTCCTACGAAAATTTTGCGACCAGATTTTAATTTTGAAATTGAAAATCAAAATTTTGAAACAGAATGTCAAAAAGGCGCCGCGAACTTTGAAGGTCAATGGATGACAGAAGAAGCGTGCGAGGATATTTCGGTCGACCTGCATAACACCGTGCCGAAAGGCACATGGCGTGTACGACGTGTTTGTTTCTCATCGCCTGTTCGTGGTGGATATATTTTTTACTTTTCACGTGTATCAATGGTACGCGACCAGTGTGAAAAAACTCTCCTCGCCGAGGAGAGTCTCTTCACACTGGACGATATGCGCAATTACTTCGCGAATCTAAAAAAGTGAAAAATCCTCCGGCCGATACTTACGCCTATAATATTGGAGCCATCCAGTTAACATGTTTCGTCATGTTTCGTTTGACAAAAAAACAAAATATGGTACGAATCTGTACAAAATTGTACGGCTTCCAGTAAACAACCCCACTTTTCCTCTAATGGAAGTTCACTCTTATCCGTACACACTTGTCCCATTTTCTTATGGAGACCTCCAATGGGAAGGTAAGAATCGTCTACTTCAATCGCATTCGTCGGATCCGTAATCCGAGAAACGTGTACGGACAAAAGATGTTTCAAGCGGCAAAAACAACATTAACACTAATAGCGACACACGGTGTACAGTATTGAACCGCCGTACATCTAAACTGGAAAGTAATGTACAGTACAATCCTATATCAAACAAAAAAAAGTAGTGCGATGTCTACAGTTCCATAAAGATCGTGAAACTGTACTCATTCAAGTACCCGATAATCGATATATCGCTTCGATATATCGAAAAGCTAAATATCGCGATATATTATCGATAAACGTATCGTCGATATATCAAGGCTTTCCAAAACAAAAAATTATAACTATTTTTGCTACTGCTGCTACACCGCGAATCGCTATTAGCGTTAATCACGCTAATGCGGCGCCACAAAATTTTAACCCTAATTTTTAAATAGAATGATGAAAAAAACCCTAAAAACCAAATTAGAGTGGTTGATTTCCTTGAACATCCCCAAATTCCTTATTAGGGAAATCACACTAATTGTTTCTTTAACACTAAATATTTGTTAACGCTAATAGCGATTCGCGGTGTAGAACTAATGCAACTGCAGCTGGTGGTAAATATCCGGAATCATTTATGTGTCATTATCCTCTTCACCTCCCATGATGGTAGGCATTTCCTGCCTCAAAGCATTGAAAGAACAGTCTGCAATTTTTTTTTTTCAGATTATATTTTGACTTAATTAGTGTGACCTTTTCGTATGTGAAAACTTGACGTACTAAATAATTTATAATATGAATTACGGAATTATTATTTTTTTGTTGGTAACATTTTGCGGCGTCTACCTTTTAAGTCACATAACAAAAATCACGTCGTACGTGTCTTATCAATCAATCTGTCTTCATCGCTAATATAACATATTATAAAAAATATTAAATGTAAAAATACTATATATCGCGATGATTTTTGTTGGTCTCGGTACGATATATCGAGAAGTTTGCTCGATCAATATTCGATATATCAAATATCAAAATTATCGCGATATGAAATTACCCGATCCCCAACACTACCTAACACTAGTGTTGGGTATCGAGGACCATTTGCCGATATGCGATATATATCGAATTTCAGGTGCCCGATAATCGATATATCACTTTGATGTATCGAAAAACTAAATATCGCGATGTATCGAGGCTTTTTAAAACAAAAAATTATAACTATTTTTGCTACTACTACTGCTAGAACTAATACTGCTACAGCTGGAAGTAAATATCCGGAAGCATTTCAGTGTCATTATCCTCTTCACCACCCGTGCTACCTCCAATCCCTAAGGAATCCATGGAGAAAACTAAAATTGTAACCTTTCTATAATATTTGTCGTTGGAAATGGATAAGCCGTAATGGCTACCAATCTGCAGATTGGTAGATGCTAGCAAAAATGCTTGGTAGGTAATTTTGCCTGAAAGCATGAAAAGAACAGTCTCCACTTTCTTTTTTTCATATTTTTCTTAAACTTAATTAGTGTGACCTTTTCGTATGTGAAATCTCTACGTACTAAATAATTAATAATATGAATTACAGAATTATTACTTTTTTGTCGGTTACATTTTGCAGCTTCTACCTTTAAGTCACGGAACGAAAACCACGTTGTACGTCGCGTATCAAACAATTTGTATTCATCGCTAAAATAACATATTATGTAAAATATTAAATTTAAAAAATATTATATGTAGCGATATATATCGCGATAATTTTTGTTGGTCTTGGTACGATATATCGAGAAAATTGATCGATCGATATTCGATATATCGAATATCGAAATTATCGCGATATGAAATAACCCGATACCCAACAATACCTAACACTCGAGGTCGCAAAGTCAAAATTTTACATTACCGAAACCGACTGTTTTTTTTTTTCAAAATCTGACTAACCGACGCCCGACAGGGTTATGTCATGCTCCAAAAATGTTAACCGTTTACCGACCGACATTTATGAAAATAAAAGTTAACCGAAACTCAATTTCTGGCGACTAACGTGCCCCCCCGTAACCGAAAAAGTACAAAATTAACTAATGTACGACGTATGATTAAGCCAAAAGTTACGATTTGTCGCGTTCCCTTAGATTTGCGAAATGAATAGTGTTTACTAACATGTCATATTTGCGAAGCTTTGTCACGTTCCCTAAGATTTGCGAAATGAATAGTGTACTACACCGCCAATCGCTATTAGCGTAAAAGTTTCTTTAGCGTATATGAATAATTACCGTGGTTTACGCAAATTAATAATTTGAAAATTTTGAAAAAAAACATACATTCTAATTGTTTAATAATTCTAATTTGGGTCTTTGAAAAAAGTAAATGTCGGTCGCAAACATGCTTACACTAATATAGGTACTTGTACAAAATCTAGCAAATCGTAGACAAATCGTACGTTCACACAGTTGAAACGTGGTTGTTGGACGAATTTATGCGAACGTGATATTTGACAACCTGATTTGATCCCATTTTAAGACCGCACATTCTCATGCGTGGCTATTAAACATAATGAATTGTACTTTTTTCACTTAAAAGGTGCGTTTTTGTACGGTCAGACTTTGACCGTACACCACACTATTTAAAAGATGACGTACTTCCGTTTTGTGCGGTACTTGGAAAATAACCCTAAATGGCGTACATAAAAAAATAGAATAAGCTACGCTATTGGAGAATTAAAAAAAAAAAAGGTGGACGAAATTATTGTACACTACGCTAATAGCGATTGGCGGTGTACCGTGTCAGATTTGCGACGCAATGAATAGTGTTACTACCGTGTCAAATTTGCGACGCTAATCGTGATGTCATGTACTTCCACGATACCAAAGAGTACAAAGTACAATAATGTTGGATTGTATGGACAGTACAATTTCTTTCATTTTTTTTGGTTTTTTGGTTGACTAACCGTAACCGACCGTTTTTCTGGTGAATCAAACGACCGCAACCGCCCGGCCCTCAAAATTTGGCAACCAAATCTGTTCCGGATCCGGCGCACACAGTCGGTTAACAGTCGGTCACGGTTTCGGTTGACCGTTTGCGACCTCTGCCTAACACCACGTGGGTTGTGGGGTAACATTACATCAACAAACATTCTTTACTTGCCCCA
This sequence comes from Zygnema cylindricum, assembly GCA_037447655.1. Lineage (NCBI taxonomy): Eukaryota > Viridiplantae > Streptophyta > Zygnematophyceae > Zygnematales > Zygnemataceae > Zygnema > Zygnema cylindricum. The sequence goes on along the minus strand of JBBHKE010002080.1, from coordinate 56,090 downwards.
AGGTGTGAACACTCATTGACACAACGTCATATTTCGAGCAAAAATTATCAGCGTCATTTGTAAGCCAAAACTTTTACTCGTTCGACACAAAACAATTCTTCCTAAAGTAATTGGCGTTAGAAACAATTTTACCCGCATTTTATTTTTTTTCCAAAAAATTGAAGTGTCGATACAAAATGCTTTTACTTCAAGGTGAAAATTTTGTTTTTATAGTCTTTGACTAGCGACTCATTTTTCGCGGAAAATAATCAACCAATGTCACAGGCTTTCAACCATGTCAATCATTGCAATCATTTTTCTTGACCTGAGCCGCGCGGGTTTCCAGTTCTCCTCAAAATGTACCAATGAAAGGAGTACGTGACATCATTAATAGCCAGGAAATGACAACTAACACACGCTACGACAGACCAAAAGGTTTGTCTGGAACCAGTACTCTCGGGATAGCTTTATCTTACACGGGTCCCCACACACTCCAATACTGTTGGATCTTAAAATAAACAACTCACTCAAAATAAATGCTCAAAAAGACACATAAAACATCACACATCGGAAGCTCATAAAAGACAAGAGGATAATTGGCCAAGATAATTAATAAGTGTTTCTAACCGAAGCCTCTTTACATCAACTCTCCTCTCCTCTTTTCCTCTCTTCAAAGAGAAACACTACACTCTTAAACGATCACTCAATAAGGATCACACTCGTTAAATGATATATTCTCCAATTAGATCACTAAGGATCCTCAACTCCTGTGAATTGACCACAAAGGTGAAACTCTGAGACCTCCATAAGTCCTCAGAGTGGACAGCTTCCAAGAAGCCTCTAGGATAACCCCGACCCCTTTGAGTTTCAACAAGAACAACTGCCACCCTAGAAGACAAAAACTCTAACCAACTTCACCCTGTGAAGGCAAGACTCCCTTGAGTCGATAGCAAAAAGGATCTCTGAATTTGCTCCCCTAAGCAGTAAGTTATGGAGTGTCAAATTTGACCTTCTGTATTGAAGCTCTGTGGGAGAGAGGGTCCTATCTCTTAATTTTTCTAAGTCCTATCTCTCTCACAGACTGTATCTACTGATGTACGGAGCCAATCAGATTACTCCTCCGTACACAAAAGTACAGCTGCCGGTGTACTTTCTGTACGAACATTGTACGACATGGCCTAAATGTCAACACGTGGTATATCCGGATTCGCTCCCTTAATTCTCGGAGATGCCGCGATTCCAATGTCATTCCGCCAAGTGTCATCTGATGTGGCGATGATAAAAAACCGTCGAAATTCTCTTCCGCGATCTCGGCGTTTAATTTCGGCCGTCCGATTAAATTCACATTTTATCGTAGCCGTAATAAATACATGCGCGGTATTCGTTTTGGTAAATAAATAAATGCGCGGTATTCGTTTCTTATTTGTACCGTAATCCGTACTTTTACATTACTGGATCTATGTCTCCCGTAAAACTATTTCAGTAAAATGAACTATCATACGTATAAATGTTTAATTAGTTATTAAACCCTATAATATGTAACACTATCTCTAGAGTTAACGGTTAGAGCTACCGGCTATCAGCTAAACTCCGGCCGGCAGGTTGGATGTTGAAATCCTGGAGGGGGCACATATATTTTAGTACACATATCCTTTAATTATAAATAAACTAATATTTATATCCCGAAAATCTCTGGATAGCCTAGGTAGCCATGGCTCTAGCTTCCTCTCCAATTTCGCAGTGACTGCGACAAGTTTGAGAGTTGGAGAGAGAAGTTAGAGGTAGACTGCCTCGGCTTCTTTCTATATTTCTATTCAGACCTAGAAAATACTTAAAAAGACCATTAATTTCTACACTCCCCTTATTTTCTAGTCAATCTTTAATTTTAGACCACACTTCTCCCTGCAGAAAATTAGCTTAGGGGAAGTCACAGGTTTGGCCATCATATCCGCTACCATCTCACTATCTAGTCGGTACTCCAAACTGATTATTTTGTTTTCTACTTTCTCTCTAACAAAGCTGAGTCTAATGTCAATGTGTTTCGCTTTAAAATGATGTTTACGATTGGCAGAAATAGCGATTGCTGCCTGATTATCACAAAATATTTTTTGCACACCACTCTTAAGGTGACCAAGCTCACCAAGCAAAGACTTGACCCACATCAATTCTTTTACACTAAAGCTAGAGGCCATATACTCAGCCTCCATGGTGGACTTAGCAATAACTTTTTTGCTGTTTGTTACTCCAACAACAAGCCCCACAACCCACATATAATACATATCCAGAAGTGCATCTCCTCATCGGAGCATCACCATAACTGGCATCACTCCAAGTAGTGATTTCAGTATTCTCCCCAACCAAATGCAACCATAGATCCCTAGTTCTTATCAAATGTCTAAGGACTCTCTTAGCTGCCTCCCAATCCCTCTTAGTGGGAGCATTTAGACTTCTACTCAGCACTCCTACAGCTGCAGCTAAATCCGGTCGGGTACAATTCATAAAATAGATTAGACTTCCCACTACTTGCCTGTAAGGAATAGTCTGCATGAACTACTGTTCTTCAAGAGATAATTCCTCGTCTAAGACTATGACTCCTTCTTCCTCACTCCCGTTACTTCCCTTCTTCAACTCCATTAGAGTTGTACAACTATTAGCTTTATCCATTTGAAATTTTTCAAGCATGTTCCCTATTGCTTCCTTTTGAGTCAATCTTATAATCTTTCTTTTTCGGTCTCTTTCTACTTGAATTCCCAAAATATATTTTGTTTCCCCCATATCCTTCATTTCAAATCTCCCCTAAAGATCGGTTTTTCACTTTATTAATTTTTTCCATTGATTTACTTAAAACAAGCAAATCATCAACATAAATTGCAATAAATATAAAACCTTCCTCATCTTCGAAAACATAGATTGAGTGATCTGAGCTCATCCGGATATATCCTAGACCGGTAAGAAACTCATCAAGCTTCTTATTCCACTGTCGAGGCGCCTGTTTCAAACCATAAAAAGATTTAATCAGCCGACATACCTTACTCTCCTCTCCTTCCTCCACAAACCCTTAGGGTTGTCGCATGAAGATCTCCTCTTCCAATTCTCCATGCAAAAAGGTTGTCTTGATGTCCATCTCGTGCACTTCCATGTCTTCCGCTGCTGCCAGACTGAGAAGTATCTGGACAGAGGGAAATTTGACGACCGGGGCAAAGGTTTCCTCGTAGTCAATTCCCTCTTTTTGTGTAAATCCCTTTGGCACTAATCTGGCCTTATAGCTCTCGATTGTGTTATCTGGGTTTAGTTTTAATTTTAAAACCCAATTACAACCGATTAGTTTTCGGTTAGGTGGACAATCCACCAGCTCCCAAGTATCGGCTGCCATAATTGAGGCCATCTCCTCATTGATGGCTGTCTTCCACCGATTTATTTCTAGACACGTCATCGCCTCTCCATAAGTCTGAGGTTCATCTTGATGAGATAGTTTTGTATCTTTGTTATTAACCTGTTTTTTTTGCAATCTTTTGCTACTTCTCCTCCCCCCCTCAAAATCTTAGGCTGGAATAGATGATTCTCGTGGATTCTTTCGAACAATCTCGGCTTCTCCCCTATCCCTTGATTCCGAATCAATTTCCACCACGTCTTCCGCTTCGGGTAAAGTTGTCACTAGAGTTTCCACATCCGAGCCCTTTTCGGTCTGATTTATATCTGCAAGAAAATAATCTTCTCTAAAACTTCGATAGTTAGGAAGCTCAAAGTTATCGGAATTTTTCTGATTCAAATCTGATTTTTACTGACTTTGTATATTTGAAGGGATCCACATACTTTCTTTTCATCCCTAACTACTAGATGCTTTATTAAGATTATATCTTCCCTTTTTAGATCATAAACTCTATATCCTTTAACATCCTCATTATATCCTAATAAGTATCCCGGTTTTCCTTTAGGATCTAGCTTCTTATTAGACTAATCTCTATCTAGATTGAATACTTTACTGCCGAAAACCTTTAAGTGAGATATGTCTGGTTTCCGGCCTGTCCATCTCTCATAAGGTGTTTGATCTTTTATAGCTGAAGTAAGAACTCTATTTTTGAGGTAATTAGCACAGTTCATTGCTTTGCCCAAAACCTTTTTCCTATCTTCTTATCTGACAACATACTTCTAGCACTATCACTTAGTGTTCTATTTAACCTTTCAGCTTCTCCATTTTGTTCTGGGTTTTTTGGAAGTGTCTTTTGGTGTTGGACCCCATCTTCCCTCGGAAAATCCTCAAAGTGGTTAGAAGTATACTCTCCACCATTGTCACTCCTTATTCTCTTGATTGGAGTTTCATGGAGTTTTTCGCTCCATGCTTTATATTGTCTAAAACAATCCTCAGCTTCGGACTTGTTTTTCAAAAAACACACTCGCGAATATCGAGACCAATCATCAGTGATAGTCATCATAAATCTCTTCCCCCTCAGTGAGGGCACATTAACAGGTCCCCAAATATCTTTGTGTACTAGATCTAGAATTTTTTCTCCCTTATAGGTGGCTGTCTTAGGAAAAGGTAATATGTGTGCTTTACCTTGAGCACATCCACTACAATCACTTATATTATCACTCTCACTGAATTGAATCCCTTCCACCAATCCCATCTTTTTCATCTCTCTTAACTTATCTAGATTTAAATGCCCAAGCCTCTTATACCACATCATAATATCATGAACACCAGCATAATAAATTTCTTCGTTTGATTACTCAAAATCAGCGTAAACATCCCATGTCTGCCTTTCTCACCAATGAAATTGACATCCTCCTCAAAACTAGCAGTAAAGACTCCTTCCCTAGTGTTAGTAAAAAAACCCTTATCATCTAATACAGATGTAGAGATGAGGTTTTTGTTCAGCTCCAGAATAAACAATACATCGTAGAATGTTAGTATGGATGTCTTTCCTTCTACAAACACTTTCAGATCTACCGATCCTACAAGAGTACTGATGACTATCCTCCCAACCCTGTACTCTATCTCTACGGTGGGAATCTTTCTTATCTTAGTGAACGGGTGCCTATCCTTACACATGTGCATGGAGGCACCTGAATCTACAATCTAGCCTGCTTCACCTTTCAATCCACCGTAAGCACATTTCTGCCTTCGTGGAATTTCGACCTCGTTTTTCGCCTCCAACTCCTTATCCAAAAGGAGCTCATAGTCCTCGTCCTCGGATTCCGCCTCATGAACCTGTGTTACACAAGCCTTTTTCTTTCCTCTCGAGGTACCACTAGCCTGCCCCTTTTTTAACCGAAGCTCGGTGAGCTTAGTGCACTCTGCCATATAGTGCCCCGGTTTCTTGCAAAAATGACATAAGCCTTTGGGAGCCCTTGGCCCGAGCTCGTTGGCCTAATTTTTCTGCTCTCTTCCCCCATAGTTTCTGACCAGTTTACGTGAATCCTTGTTCCTCCAATCGGTCGAAGTTGCCTAGGCTTGGCCACTCTTTCCTCCCTTTCGGATCTCAATCGTATTCTCCCAAACGATAATCATCCCTACCACTAAGTTCCATATCCTCCTTGAGTCCGGCAAGTCTTGCACACGGTTGACTATGTTCTCGAACTCATCGGGTAACTTCATCAGTAAACATTTAACCTTTTCTTTTTCACTAAAATCTTTTCCCGCACTCTCTAGCTCTATGAAGAGTGTAGCAAGCTCATTGCAAAAATCCAACATTTTCCCCCCTTTGTATTCATATTACTTATTTTTCTGATCAGCCAGCTGTTGTTGCTGAATCATACCAATTCAGTACATCTCTATGATAGCCATCCATGGATCGGATGCCGTTTCTACCTGCAAATGAAGACATGTAAGTCCTTGAGTAATATGGCGTAGGATGAAGTGCTTTGCCGCCATATTGTTGAAATCCCAGGTTTGAGTATCATTCTTCTCGTTCCTCGGAATAGGTGACATGAATGCTGAACTAGTTGTTATTGGTGTGGTCGTCTCCTTCTCCGCTCCTTTGTCCACCACCTCTCCTTCTTTGTCTCCTACGTTGAAGATGGACCTGCTTTCTTTGTGAATCTGCTTCCTTCAAACCCTGGAGGATTTCCAAGACTTGATGGACGCCCCAATCGTCCACTCACTATCCCCCAAAACCTTTTTTCGCATAGAGCTCCTATCATCATACTTTCCCAGTATATAAAGCCAGTTCCATTAAAGATTAGTACCCTAGAGGGTGGGCCCATAACCTGAAACTCTGAGACATAAGTCCTCAGAGTGGACAGCTTCCAAGAAGCCTCTAGGATAACCCTGACCCCTTTGAGTTTGAGCAAGAAAAACTGCCACCCTGGAAGACAAAAACTCTAACCACCTTCACCCCTATGAAGGCAAGACTCCCTTGAGTCGATAGGAAAAAGAATCTTTGAATTTGCTCCCCTGAGCAGTAAGTTATGGAGGGTCAAAGTTGACCTTTTGTACAGAAGTTCTCTGTGAGAGAGAGGGTCCTATCTACCAATTTTTTCTAAATCCTATCTCTCTCCCAGACTCTATCTACTGATGTACGAAGCCAATCATATTACTCATTGGTACACAAAAGTACAGCTGCCGGTGTACTTTCTGTACGAACATTGTACGACATGGCCTAAATGTCGACACGTGGTATATCCGGATTCGCTCCCTTAATTCTCGGAGATGCCGCAATCGAATGTCATTCCGCCACGTGTCATCTGATGTGGCGATGATCAAAAACTGCCGAAATTCTCTTCCGCGATCTCGGCGTTTAATTTCGGCAGTGCGATTAAATTCACTTTTAATCGTAGACGTAATAAATACATGCGCGGTATTCGTTTCGGTAAATAAATAAATGCGCGGTATTTTTTTCTTATCCGTACCGTAATCCGTACTTTTACATTACTGGATCTATGTCTCCCGTAAAACTATTTCAATAAAATGAACTATCATACGTATAAATGTTTAATCAATTATTAAACCCTATATTACGTAACACTATCCCTAGAGTTAACGGCTAGAGCTACCGGCTATTGGCTAAATTCCGGCCGACACGTTGCAGGTTCAAATTCTGGAGGGGGCACATATATTTTAGCACATATATCCTTTAATTATAAATAAACTAGTATTTATATCCCGAAAACCTCTGGATAGCCTACGTAGCCATGGCTCTAGCTTCCTCTCTAATTTCTCAGTAACTGCAACAAGTTTGAGAGTTGGAGAGAGAAGCTAGAGGTAGACTGCCTCAGCTTCTTTCTATATTTCTATTCAGACCTAGAAAATACTTAAAAAGACCATTAATTTCTACAAAAGGATCGTACTCTCTTAAATGACCACAAAGGGTCTTTCTCTCTCTCTCTTAATCGATCACTAAGGATCTTCCCCTCTCTCCTAACTTATCACAAAGGATCTACATCTTTACTCTTCAATTGATCCAAAGCTAATGCAAGGATAACTCTGCAACTGAATTATGCAACATATATACTTGCAACTCTACAATAAGAGACAACAAGGTAAGACAAGCAAGACTTAGCGTAGCGACAAAGTCTGTCTTTATCTAACTGCCGCACACTGCAATGAAAGTTCCACGAAGGAAGGCGCACTCGCTTCTTCCTTCGAAACGACTAACTCTAAAAGTGGACTTTACACGTGTCGCTTCACGAACACACCTGCACGCAAAATCAAACACCTGCGCACGCAAAACAAAAGTCACGGGAAACGAAACGTTCGCTGACTCATCAAATATTGACGCGAAACAAAGTCGTATGTTTCGGCGCCAAACAACATTTACTCCAAATGTACCAAACTCCAAAAGTACATGTAGGCGCGAAACGAAGTCGTACGTTTCGCCGCCAAACCTCGATACTCCAAAAAGGACAAAAATCCAAACGTACACAAAATGTGTACTTGCGAACCGAAGCCGAACGCTTCAATCGCCAAACCGATATGTAAGTGACGTCCAACTCAAACCGTCACAAATCCAACCGTGCGAAGTACTCGCACCAAATATCTCTATAAAAATACATAGACGCGAATCGAAGTCGAGCGCTTCATACGCGAACGCGATATACATTGCGGTTCACTGAAGCGTCACTTCGCGCGATTCAACAATGAATCTAACAATTACTGTTCTCCAATCACAAACCGGCTTACGCCACCGTCCACCGACAAACCTAGATATATACGAGCCTCAAAAACCGGAGAGTGTCACGTGTCAATTCCCAGGTAGCTTCTTTGACCGAATATTGCAGTCAAGTACGAGGAATAAGTTTCGGCAGAAAAGAAAGAAGAGGGAATAGTGAGAGGAGAGAGCAGTGAAAAGGAAAGTGCAGAAAAAGAAAGGCCTTATGGAACAGCAAATCACCCGAAACACCAAATCGGGAAAGGAGGAATTGGTTTCGGAGAGGAAAGATTTTGAGACGGAAAAGGAGGAAGGAGGGGAAGACGGAGCTTTAAGGGAACTTCTGGCTATGAATGTGTGGAGGGATGGCCTCCGATCAGGTAACGATTTTTTTCTCTTGCACCTCTCTATTTTTCCGATGTATACTGTTCTCCTGGTTGGAAGAATGTAAAGCATCGGCCTCTCTCTCTCTCTCTCTCTCTCTCTCTCTCTCTCTCTCTCGATCCCTGAACCATTTTTCTTTCTTCCCTCTCTTTGACCATCCCTTTTGTCTTGCCTCTGCTGCTTTTCTATTATTTTTCTATCTCTCTGACGTTTTTTCTCTCTATCGCTCCCTTTGACCCACTTTCTGTCTGTTTCTGTCTCCCATTATTTCTCTCCTTCAGTCTCTCCCCTCCCCTCCTCTATCTCTGCAAACCTCTCAGATCTCCCCCTACCCTCACTGCCCCTCTGTCTATAAGTCGCATCCATTTTCCGAATTCACAGATCTATTTTCTACCCGGATTCGGATTCATTCAATTTCCGATCTCCCAATCTCCATATCCTTCATTCACTTTTACTCGAAATTCGAGGAGCGTAGCTTTTATTTTGGGGAGATAGAGTGTTATCTATGGATAAAAAAGTAACTTTCCTACTTACACTGAGGTTGCGTCTACTGGATTTATTACGGATGTCTCTCTCTTTCTGTGTCTCTCTCTCTCTCCCTCGCTCCCTCTCTCCTTCTCCCTCTCGCTCTTCCTCTTCCTCACCCTCACCCTCATCCCTCTCTCTCACTCTCTCTCTCTCACTCTCTCTCTCTCTCTGTCTGTCACTCTCTCGCTCTCTCACTCTCACTGCATTTTTTCTTTGGCTGCAGAAAACCTTCAAGTGATGCTAATGTTCCACGTGTCACTGTCCCCTTCCCCCAATAGCAGTGCAGCTGTCCCTCAAGCTGAGCACCAGCTGGGGGCAACTTGGGGGCAAAATCTTTCTGGCTCATCCCATGGGCACCACTTGGCGGTCACGACGATGCGGGTGGCTCTGACATCCGACAGCTGCCGCCTCACAGAAGCCTCTGTGGAAACCTCCTGTGCCAGCCTTGCAGAGGCTCAGGAACTGATGGGGCAAACGCCAGCTGACAGCATTGGGGAAGAACAGTTTGAGTGGGTTTCCATGTTTAGTTTTGAACTTCTTTGTTCTGAGGGAGGATTTTTCCCTCCCAGAGCCGAATTTCTAAGTGAAACGACCCTGGATCTTCTTCCCTCTTTGTTATGTCCTTCATTGTAAATAATCTTCCACCTACCAAATCTACTCCGTTCTTAAAATTATTAATGCTTGATTTGCTGCATTCGAGCTTTTCTGTCGGTATTACATTATTTTTTGGTTTTTTGTTTCTGTTCTGATATTTCATTCATGTTTTCTATTATTCAGAAACGCTCTTTTACATAGAATTCCCTTATTGGCTACTTCTCTCGGGCAAGTAGAAAGAGTACTTCAACTTCGTCAACATCGTTTTGAGGCTGTACTTCTCCGGAGGAGACTGTTGTTGGCTGTTAGGGAAGGACACGTGGAAGACCCACCAGAAGTTGAGGAGTCGACTGTTCGGACGTCAACGGAGCGCATGCGACAAGAAGATTCAGTAGAACGGAGGAAGAGGAGTTTTACATTATGCATGCAAGAAGACGCTCCATCGGAAGAGTGTTCGAAAAATAAGGAACGTACTTTTCAAAATCCACAGCATGTAGAGAGAGAGCTAGGCATAGAACTTGGGAAACTTTTAAATCGGCATCATAGTTCCTATGGATGGATGGCTGGTGGAGAGGTCAGAGAAGGAGGGGATTGTACTTCAGATTTGGACGATTCTATGTTGCGTAAAACTTCGGATGACGGGAAAACTACCACGAAAGTTACTAAAAATTAGATGGAAGGCTCTTTAGAAAATAAAGAAATTGACCGTTTCTAGGTGAAATGTGGCTTTCCTTCACTCCGTTCCCTTACGTTTTACTGGAAATTTTTTACCAGACAGTTTTCCTTTCTTTTGACCTTTTTGGGCATGTTTATCTTTGGGATTTTTCTATCCCTTTGTATTTATAAAGAAATAAAAAATTCAGTGTTTAATGGGAAGAAAGTAACTAAATTTCTATTTAAATTTTCTCTGCAAATTATTGTTGACAGGCCCCCCAAGAAGTTCAGCAACACATCCAAACCAGAAAAGTAGTGATGTTTAGGGGGCAACAAGGTAGCACTTACAACATCTCTTGAAATCAAGCAAGAAGAGTTCATCATAAAAAGGAGACATTTTCATCTGTATGACTATCACACAAATGTCCCGTACCTATTCAGATTTACAATGATCTATAGAAGCTCTTGATTTCAACAGGTACATCATGTTATTTATGTGCACAATTTTTGAAGACCACAAGACTTTCTATTTCGGTTGTTCATATTTCTCTAAGATAAACATAATTAAGACTATAGTTTCTTCACGTGCTTCATGAATACCCGTTAAGCTATCATTGGATCAAATGTTTTAAGTCCATTATCAGCCCGATAAACTATAGACTATAGAGGAACCTCTCGTAACAGTTAAAATTAACATCTTAGGCTCACCAAGATTTACAAAAGTTTAAGCATGCTCATACAAGTCTAATTTCCTTCTTAAAGAAATAATTCGTCGGCTTCAATTGTAAAGTAAATACCAAAAATCTTACATTCCTTAAGGCTAATTTACTTTTGGTGGGAAAAGGATTTCGATGTTTATACTAAATGACAAGTACCAGGCAATTCTAGCTTTCTTGTTTGAAGGACAATGGAGTTATGGCATTCGCATAAGTTTGAATGTGAATGCGAAAATGTCAAATTCTAGGAGCATCTTCAATCCATCTTTTTAATATCCTCACATTCTCTTTCAGGCACGAAGAAAATACCTTCAATATTCTTAAAGTCTTCGTTGTAGAAGCCAATACAGGAAGGTATGACAATGAAGAAATTCAGAAAGTATAAAATATCATTTCGTACCTATCCTTTTGGTACCAAACGATAGAGAAAACTTATAATAGACCTAATCTAAGAATTAAAACCTTATCAGGATAAGGATTAAACAACGAGATCTTGCTCCCACGGTTTCATTGGGAGGTTCAACATGGAGGAATCATATGGCAAGAAAACCATGTAAAAGAACTTAAAATAACCTGAAACGAACAATTGCAAAGCCAAAACCACACAAATAGCAATTGAAGAAGAGATCCATGAAAAACACATATCATCGGCACCAATTTTGTACCAACAATGATATGAACTTTCGGCACCAAAAACCATGTACTTCCTCAAAATGTACTAACCCATGAATTTACCAACATTCCACGAAAATTGAACAACCTCAAAAGTATTAAAAGCCTTATAAAAACCACAGACCGTATGAGTCACGCAACTTTCAAAAACGAATACAACTAAATGACCATATAGGAAGTCCGTAAGAGCTTTTTCTAATGTCATGGACCTTAGCTTAGCTAGAACAAACGAACGAACTATAATTGGTTTCTTGAGATATGGAATAACAATTGTTAATTGGTAAAATGTAAAATGTATCCACTTTCAGCTTTTCTATCACCCTCGCAATATCCATCTCCAAATGCCCAAGTGTCTCCCTCTCCCCCTCCCTCTTCCTTGTTCCCTCGCCCTCTCCCCTCTCCCCTTTCCCTCCTCCTCACGCTTCCCCCTCTTCTCCCTCTCCCCCATCTTCCCCCTCTCCCCCCTCTCTCCGAGTTTCCCCCTCTCTCCGCTCTCACCCCTTTTCCTCCTCTCCCCCCTCTCCACTCTCCCCTCTCCCCCCATCCCTCCTCCCTCTCCCCCTCTCTCCCCTCTCCCTCTCCCCTCTCCCCTCTCCCCTCTCCCCTCTCCCCTCTCCCCTCTCCCCTCTCCCCTCTCCCCTCTCCCCTCCCCTCTCCCCTCTCCCCTCTCCCCTCTCCCCTCTCTCCCCTCTCCCCTCTCCCCTCTCCCCTCTCCCCTCTCCCCTCTCCCCTCTCCCCTCTCCCCTCTCCCCTCTCCCCTCTCCCCTCTCTCCCCTCTCCCCTCTCCCTTCTCCCCTCTCCCCTCTCCCCTCTCTCTCTTGCTATCTCCTCTCTTCCACCCTACACATTTCCATTTTTTTCCAATCTGTCTTTCTTTCTATATCCCCGTCAACCCCTCCGTGTACACTCTGCAAAATCTTTCCCTCTTTCTCTCGCTATCTCCCTCTCTCTCTCTCTTTCCCTCTCTTCATGTCTCTCTCCGTCTCTCTCTCCATCTATCTGTCTCTCACTCTCTCGTTGCCTTTCCCTCTCTCTTTTCTCTTGCTTTCTTCTCTCTCTATTTCCCCCCTACCCCGCTCTCTTTTTGTTCCATCCTTCTCCACCTCTCTCATTCTTCTTCCCCTCACCTTCATCTTTCAGTATCCGTCACGTTTTACTGTTACTCTTTCATTTTCTACCCGTCCTTCTATGCATTTTTCCTTGGCTTCCCTTCTACCCCTCGCAAATTATCCTTACCCTTCATTATCCTCTCTCCAATTTTCCTCCTTTCCACCTTAACTTCCCTCCCTCTTCTCCCTCCCCAAATTATCTCGACCATAACTCTTCTCCCCTCACTACTTATTCCCGCCCTCGCCTCTCTCTCTCTACCATTCTCCCTTCCTGACATCTTTCTACTGTAACTCTCTATCCCTCTCTATCTCTCCCTTCCCTCGTCTCTCCCTCTACATATTAGTCCTCTCTCATACTCACCCTCTTATTCTTCGTACTCTACAATTCTCCCTGTCTTTCCCTCCTCGCTCTATTCCCCCTTCTCCCTCTCTCACTTTCCCCCTTTCTCCATTTCTCCTTTTCTCCTTTTGTCCGACTCTCCACATCCCTTCCTATCCTAGTCTCTCCCGCTTGCGAAATCTACCACTCTACCTCTTTGTTTTCTTACCAACCACCTACTCCCCCCCTATTACTTCCCTTCCCTTCTCGTCTATCTTACCCTCAGTCGCCATACTGCCTTTATCTCCCTATTCGTTTCTTTCGCGCCACACCTCTAACTATCTCTCCATCTGCCTATCTCACTCACTCTCCCTCTGTTCAACTCTTCCTCAATCCTTTCATACTATCTTCCTCTCTGACCGTCCGCATCTCCATTGTTCTTATCTCTTCTATAACCATCTCTTCCTTTATCTTCCCACACCCGTCCTTCCTTCCTCCTTGTCCGTTTTATCTTTCTCCAAATAGCCGACACTTGCCTCTTTTCACACCACCACTCCCGTCAACTCCTCTCACCCACTCTCGCTCTCTACTTTCCCTAGTCCATTTCTCCACTACAGATCTTCCCGTATCCCCTCCTCCTCTTCCTCTATTCTTGATTTTTTTCTTCCCTCAATTCTGTTATCCCAATCGCCCTCACTCACTTCTCCCTCACTCTGTCCCTTCTACTTCAGCCTCCACTCCCTTTCTCCTCGCTTCCCTGCTCCTCTCTTTGCCTCTCCTCACCCATTAACCCTCTCCCTCTCTCCCTCTCCGTTTCTCGCTGAAATTTCACCCGATCTGTCCACTCCCCCTCGTCTCTTCCCTCCCTCTATGCAACTCCTCTCGCTCTCCGATTTCTCTCGTAATACCGCCCTGGATCTCTCCCTGTCTACATCTTTACCTCTCTCCCTCTTTTCCTCCCCGACTGTCATCTTCCCCTCTTCCTACACCACTTCATCAACCCGCTGTTCCTCTCCCCATCCCCTATCTTGTTCTCCCGCTAATCCCTTTGGGGCACTACCTGTCCCTATCCCCCAATCTCCCCTTCCCCCATCTCCAACTTCCCCCAATTTCCATCTATCCTTCCTTGCCACTCCCGCATTCCGCAACTGCCAATAATTTCCCCTTCAAAAGCTCCTTCTTTGCCTACTTCTTTATCTGTACCGATGTCCCTCCCTCTCATCCCCTGTTTCCCTTTCTCTCTCTCCCGTTCTCCTTCCTCCGATTACTACCACACTTTTTTTCTCTCTCTCAGTCAACATATCGCTTCAACTCGTCCCAAAGATGATTTTTCCCTTTCTCTTTCATATCACCCCTTCTCCACCATCTCCTCGGCCCAATCCACTCCTAAATATCACTCCGATTCGCCATCCTTTTCCTATCTCTCCATAAATTCTATTCCTCTCTCACTCTCTCCTTTTCCCTCTCCCGTCCTTCCACGCTTCCTCGATGAATCTGGCTCGTTTCCTCTCTGCCTCCCTCATTCTTACCTTTTGTCCCTCTTCCACTATTCCAGCCCCCCTCTCTCTTGGTTCATCCTCTCCATTCACCTCCCATAACCTCTCACCTTTATTTATTTCCCAAACCCTCCCGGTCTCCCCTTTTTCACTTCTCCAGTTTCTCTGTATCCACCCTTCAGCCTCCACAATTTTCTCCTTTCTCCACTCTCCCTCTCCTGCCCCCTCTCCCTCTCTCTCTCCCTCCCTCTACCTTCTCCATCCCTCCCTTTCTACCAGTCATGCTCATCCCCTCTAAAACAAAAACCATCTCATGCCTTCACCCATTTCAACTTCAACCATCATTCTGTCCCTCTGTTTCTACTTCCCTCGTCACTTTCCCTCTTCATTTTTCCCCTCCCACTCTCCTTCCATATATCTCACTCTCCCGCCTCTCCCTCTCCATTCCTTCTTTCCCTCTCCTCTTCTCCTTTTTCCCTCTTTCCAGTATCAATCACCTCTTCTCCCTCTCTAACTATTTCTCTTTTCGCCGTCTTCTCGCCACCTTTTCCCCTCTCCCTTGTCCTCGCATCTTTCGCTCTCTAAACCAGGCCCATGTCCCTTCTGCACCCAGTGGCCCTCTCCCTAACACATTCCACCTCTTTCTCTCAGTATGTCACTCTCTCCCTCTCTCCCTCACTTCGCTCTCTTCCCCCCCTCCCCATTCTCTCTATCGCTTCATACTCCCCCTTCTCCATATTTTCATTCCTCCCTATTTCATCACTGACTTTCTACCGTTCCTCGTCTCCTCCCTATCTAACTCCCTCCCCTCCTTTCACCCCCCCCCACATTCAAATAACTCAATACCTTGCTTCCTCTTTGCACTCCGACTCTCCCCCCTTTTTTCTCCCATGTCTATCTCTCCATTTCATCCTAGGTCATCTTTACCTCACTCTCTCTCCTTCCACTTTTTAAGCATCTCCCGTCTCCGTTTCTCCCTCTCACCCCATACAAACCTCTCCGTTTTTCTCCTTTATCCTGTCGACTCTTTTCGCCTCTCCCCGGCTCAGTCTTTCCCCGCCAACTCTCCGTCTCTGCCTCTCTCCTTGTCTTCCACTTTGACACTGCTACTCTGCCTATTGTCCCACTCTTTTCCTCTACCCCTCTGCTCCTCACCAACTATCCCCTTATCTTTCGCTCTTTGTCGCTCAATTATTCCCCTCTCTGACTGCCTCCCAATGTCCGTCCATCTGTCCTTTCTCTCTCTCACCCTCTCACTCTCCCTGTACTCCTCATCTTCTGTATCACTCCTGTGAACTTTTCCTCTCTCCCTCCCTCTCCCTTCCTTTACCTGCCTTTCACACCGTTCCTCCTATCTTCATCTTTTCTTATCCCCGCTGTCACTCTCACCCTCTCTTTCCACTCCATCCCTCCTCTTCTGTTGTCTCCCTTTCTCTCTCTCCCCTCTGCCTCCCGCCTTCCTCTCCCCTCTCACTTCCCAACTCTCACTTCTCCTCTCCGTATGAGGACCTCCTCACTTTTCCCCCTCTTCTTCTTTTTCTGCCTCTCTCCAATTATCCTTTCCCTTTCCCCACCTTACCACCTATGCTCTCCCATCAACTCTATCACTCTCTCTATCGCCTTCTCCCTATCTTCGTAGCTCCCTCTCTACCTCTCAACTTCCCCCGTTTCTCCGCTTCCGTCTCAACCTCTTCCATCTCCTTTCCTCTCTCTCCACCTCTTTCTATCTCCTCTTTCCCCTTCACACCTCTATTTATCCTCGACCTTCCACTCTCTCCCTCTCTCTCTCACCTTCCAACTTTTCCTCTCCTCTTTCCTCCCCTCCACTACTTCTCATCTCTTTTCCCACTTCTCCTTCTCTCCATTCTTCGACGCCATACACATCCCCTCTCCCTCTCGGCCTTTCCACATCTTACCTCCCTCCTCTATAGCTACAAGGAATACTAGACCCATTTTCAGTCTAAATTATCCCTTCTCCACTGTCTCGCTCTCTCTCCCGCTTTACCACTCTCCCTCTCGCCACCCTCCCTCTACACAAATTTCTCACTCACCCCTTTCTCCCACAATTCTCTCCTCCTCCCTTATAATATTTCACTCTCACAAGTACTAGCTTCCACTCTCCCTCTCCCTTCTCTCTCAACTTGTCTCCGCCCCTCCACCTCTCCATCTCCCCCTACTTCCCTCTCTATGCCTCTCCATGTATTCTCTCCACATCACTCTCCTCGCTTTCCGTCATACCATCTTCACTCTCAGCTCATCCTCTCCCGAACACTCCTCTCCTCCCCTCTCTCTATCCTAAGTTATATCCATCTTTTTACACTTCCGATTTCCTTTCTTTGTATCTCCACTTTCGATTCGGCCCTCTCTTTCCCCTGGCTTCTCAACTTCGCTCTATCTCCACCTAACTTTCTCGCCTTTCTCTCTCCTTTATTTTCCGTCTCTCCCAATCACTAATCTCTTCCACTTTATCCCTCTACCTATTCCCATCTCCAATCTCATACTTTCCGATTACAGGAGTCTTTCCGCGTTTCCATCATTACTTATCTCGCTTTCACCATCTCCCTCTCCCTCTCTCTCTCCCTCTCTCCCCCCCTCTCTCTCTCTCTCTCTTTCTCCCTCTGTCTCTCTCGCTCTCCCTCCCTCTATGCTTTTCTCCTCATCAATTCGTGTACTACTTTGATCCCCTTCCTCTTATTCTCTATGTTCCCGACTCTCTTTCTCTCCCCCTCTCGCCCTCTGCACCTCTCATCTATATTTGGCAGAATTAGCCTCCCCCTCTCTCTTCCTCTCTCTCTTTATCCCTTATACTCTCTCCATTTCTCTCTGCACTCACTCCCTCTCTCAATTCCACCCACTCTCCTCCTTCCTGGTTCTCTCTCTCCCTCTCTTCAATCCTCCTATTCTCTATCCTTCGTCATATCCACTCTTACCGCTCTCCCCTTCCCTCTTCTTCTCTCTTCCCTTTTCCTTTTCAATTCCGCACTATCTGCCGCTCCCCCTACCTCTCCCTTCTCCATGGCTCGTTTCTTTCTTAGTTCCTCCCTTGTTGAAGGATTTTTTACGTCTACGCAAAGTTAACTTGACGTCTACTCAACCGTACATGTACCAAACAGGACTTCGGTTGGTTCGTTCTCACGCAACGTTTGACTAACTTTAACTTCTGGTCCTTAGCAGGAAATGGACACAGAATTCTAACATCTCTTCCATTATCCCCCACTCTGTCTCTCTTTCGCTCTATCTTTCTGCCCCTCGCCCCATGTCTTTCTCTCTGTCTCTCTCGCTTCCTCTCTTTTGATCTCCCTTCGTCCCCCCCCCTCTTTCTCCTCCTTGTCCCCTTCTCTCCTCCATCATTCTCTCTCCGCTGTCCTTCTACTTTCTTCTTTTTGCCCTCTCCTCTCCTCTTTTCCCTCATTTCCTATCCTTTTCCCGTATTTCCCTCCCCTTCTCACCAACTTCCATCTCTCCTATCTTCTCTCCATCCACCTCCTTCTTCATTCCCTTCCTCTATTCTCCCATTATTTCTCCATCGCTTGTAAACTTCCATCGCTCATTAGTTGATGGGCAAAATCCTCGTCATCCGCCTCTCACCCCTCCCACGACATACAATATTTTTGTAATACCAATATGCAGAATTTCAACTCGCTCACTTTTAAACTATATTTCTCCTTCAAACAAAATCAAAAGACAATCTCCAAAAAATTATCCCTTTTTGCGTGATTTATCACATCTTGTACAAATTCTCCAGCAAAATAAGCTTGAACTACCTTTCACTGGTTATGTCTTACGATTTATTTCATATCCATTTACGCATCTCTACAAATGGCTATATAATCTCATCACTCTCATGCTATAGCTTCACAGCTGATGCAGAAACTAGCCATGAATTCTAGTTGCAAATCTACCCAAAATCTCTACAAAGGGTTTTTTCCGAAACTTTTTATTTTATACGACTTCTAAAACTTCTAAAATATTCCACAAATGAGATGAGAAATTTATTTTCGTCACTCATTTCGAGTTTCATGACAAGTTTCTATCAATCCAACAATATCAGTTTTCCTTACGATTAGAAATTTCTCCACTCAGAAAATTAGATACTTCTTTCCTCTCGGGTTTAGGTGGAGTTGGGATTCGGTTACCACCACGAGTAAAGTCAAATTTGTCTATTTTACACTATTTTTATGGTGAATTTTTTTCAGCACAAAATCGTCTTGTTGTTCTCAATTCACTTGATTAAGAAAAATTATTATAAGATTGGCTTGCACTAGTGACTCTACCGTCTAATTTCATTCTAGTTTTTGTATTTTACAAAAATCCGTCTTGCACTAAACATAAGTTCCAGTGGAATGCATCCAACGTATATTCCACGCTTAAAAGTGATGCGTACCTTGGAATTTCATGTGAATATGGCCTACACAGGAGACTGGAGTAGCCAACTATTGAGGTGAGTCATCAAGAATTTTGCTACATAATAGCTCGTGCAGAATCGATGTTAAAAAATCACCACTTTGCGCAACTCTTAGATTTGGTTTGTAGTAAGTTTATTAGGTGAAGACGGAACTCTCAAGGAGAAACTTAGCACTCAATTCCTTGTCCAGAATCGGATCACTTTACTAGTATATTTCAAGCTCCTCAAAAGATTTTAAATGAAAGATAAACATACCTTGTCCAGAAAGCTTTGTTGCGTGTTAAGTCAGGTGAGTTCCCAATTGTGCCTCCCTTTCATATCTTAACTTCGATGCTTTGTGGATAATGTAAATATTTCTCATCATGGACCATGGGCCAAGTTTACAAGAAAGCATAGCAGTTATGGGATATAGTTGACAAAAAAAGGGGGAGGCCTATAATAGGCCGTGACAATCCGAATGAGGCGACGGAAAAATCGCACAATCAATTTGGTGAGGATGAGGATCGAACAGCTGATCTAGTTGTGAAATTATTGGCAATTCTCAAATCAGTAAGATTTCGAACACTTTCTTGAGATATAGTGGAAAAATATAAGGTGAGGCCTACAGTAGGTGATAGCAACCCGAATGAGTCAAGGATACAGCACTAAACCAATTTAATGAGGATGAGGTCTCATTATTAAAAGAATGAATGATTCTCGAACATTGAAGTCAGACAACTTCAAATTTCTTGGGAAATTCGGGCGGCTTTCAACCAAGTGACCAGACTTGATTCTAGAGATAATGAGGGAGATGTGGAGACAGTACCAAAAGTAGAAGGAAATGTAGATTAATAGTGAGATTCTACCAATAAAACGAGGTTCTCTTGAGATTATGTCAGATAGAGGATGAAAATGTGCAATTGGATAAAGATTCTGAAAGAAATAAATTAGTGAGTAAAATGCATTGCCTCGAAGTACACAAAAAGGAGAGAAAAGAAAGTGCTAGCAAGTAATGCAAGGATTTTGGAAGCAAGATGGAAACATGGGGATCAAACTTCTAAAGTGGAGATATTTATTAGAGATTGAGGAAGTTTAATGAGTTCCAAATTGTCATGCAAATTTTAAGATGCTGAAGTAAAATTTTGAAAGCTAACACATTAGTAAGTGAGTCGAGGTGTTTGAAAGTACACTTACTAATGTGTAATTTTGTACTATATGTAAGTTACCGGTCATTAACATTTTCACCGCACGTCTTGGAGGTTCTTATGGTACTTTTCACCTTTTGGTACTACACTGGCTCCAATTCAAGGTCTTATACTTTTTGGTTGCATTTGGTCATACGTTGTTTCATAGTACCATGATGGTCCCTGGCATTTAAGATAGACGATAAATTGAGCGTCCCTATACTCCGTTTTACTGAAATGGTACATCCTTTAGGATATATGAGAATGTGTTGTACGCTGGAGAGGAGTAGCCAGCTACAGAGGTAATCCTTTGAAGATTTTGCTGAATGATAGCTAGTGCAGCATAGATGTTTAAGGGCCTCACCTTATACTACACATGAGAGGATAAATCTGGAATTCTCTGAGTGGCTAGTGGCTTAGTAGGATGCTTCTCTGAATTTGTCCCCTGTTTTCTGTGAATGAGGGGGTGCCGCTGAATAGGCTCTTATTTTTCCGAAAATCCCCAAATACTGGTGACTATGCTTGAAATAAGTAAACTTTTTGTGCTTTTAAGTTTTTTATTTCCTAACGTTTCCTTCCTTAATTTCGTTACGCAGTGGATAATACTAAAGATTCTCATTATGGGAGATAGTAATACCGACATCTAATTTGAGACAATTTTACCAGAATTAGTGTGGAAAGAATCCACGCTAATGTTGGTGACTGGTTTACAATTTATTAAAAGGAATGAAGGGTTTTTGTCAAGTAGGATGTAAATGTGTACATTCAAACAATGATTAACACATTGTACAATTAAATGAAACATTATTTGTGAATTAACTTACAGTTCATGGATTTTTAAGTCTAGTCAATTTTATTCTGAAGAGAACGTAAATTTCCTGAATGCACCTAATTATGGAAATTATTTGAGAGAAACACACAAGACATTCTGTCTATTGAACTCTAGTATCGCAATCACAATCCACACTAGTAAGGATAACCGGGATTGAAATTATGGATTCCAGAATGAAAGATTTTAATAACTTTATGTTTAAAAGATGCCTTGGCACATTATCATACCATTTTCTGTGCTGTTTCGTCCTTGTCCTTTCAATCTTCCAAAACCTCGTCGTGGAAACTCACCCTTCTCATTAACCTCTAATTTTCCTGCCTTCAAAAGAAATTCTGCATCCATTTTTTGCTCTTAATTCTTGAGAAGTGCTGTCATCACCCCGTTAAATTAGATAAAACTTCAGAATGTTAAATATCGTTCAAACAATCCCTTGATTGTCTATAATTTTTGGGAATTTAAAACGATATAACTTAAGCTCGAAAAGAGAGGTGTGTATTTTTTCAATTTTTGACAATATTGCAATGAAGCTTTTAGTCTATATGCTAATTTGATTTTCAATCAAATGAATATTAAATCTCATTTTATTAACCTGCCCATTGTCTAAAATATGCAATGTCATTGATTTCTGAAATTTAAGATGTATCATTAACCGGGAATTCGAAAGAAACAGCCAGCGTCAGAAATTATTGTTTGAATTCAATAAATCTTTGTCGAAGTTTTTTCCAACAATTCGCACTCTAATTGTGACCTTATAGAGAAGCTAAAACAAAATTATCTCGAAGTTCATCAAGACATCTAACTAAGTACAAGTTATTTTCGGTCACAAGTTTTTGAAGGTTAAAAAAAAAAACATTTTCATTGTAGGTTTAATTTCAAACAATCCTCCACACGATTGCAAGTGGGAGCAAAGTCTACATCCAACAATATTTCAAGTGCCGAAAAAAAAAAATCAAATTTCATCATCTGGACACGTGGAATTTGGAGGTGGTGCAATCTCATTGGAAGTTGTCGTCCTCGCTTTTCCTGCGCGCCAAAGAAAAGGAACCTTCCTTTTGTTCGTTGAATTTGTCGTTAATCGAAGCACATTCGTTTTGCCTTTGTGTATGAACAAGAGACGTGGGCGTGACAGAGTCTTATAGAGTCTTATAGAAAATCCATAAATGTCGCTACAGACAAGTGCTGGAAGATAATTGGATGTGACAGCTAAGTATTACGGACGGATACACCGACATCTTACAAGACAATAGCAGGCTCGGCAGGTAGATAGGATGTCATTCCGATCCAACGGCGGATTATTGAATGCCAGAAAATGTATTCTTTTATTTGTCCGTACAATATGCATTGTTTTTTTCTGACCACATGACAGCAGACAATCGAAGCAGATGCTTTGCCGACAGCATCCGGCCCTGTTTCCAATCTCCTACATAGCAGGACACGTGGAGTTCTCTGACATCCGACGGTACAGTACTAGCGCAAGTGGTAGTCGACAATTTTGGTCGAATTCAAATCAGAAATCCTATCCTTAATCGTGACGATTTCGAATACCGTACAATTTTCGTACTAAGGGCGTGTCCCCATGTAACCGATATTTTGAAACGTTATTTTGGAATTTAGCGCTGATTTTACGGTGTACTTTCCAAAGTGTGCCTATGTCAATCGTTACTTGCGCATTCATTATTTTGAATATGTGGCAGTTGTACACGTCGCCAATACTTGCAACACCTGTAGACGCCGACAAACTGCTGACATTTGTAGACGCCAACGATCTCGGAACAAATTGCGGACATTTGTACGCCGCAAAGAGCTCCTGACATACTAGGACAATTGTCGACGCCGACTGTCATTTGTTGACGCCCACACGTGAACGACATAAGCAATCGCCTACGTCTACAAAATGACATTTGTAGACGCCCACAAGTGGACAACATAAGCAAACGGACAAACATATTTTTTTTCGTGTATTCTCCCAACTGCAAAAAAACAAATGAAAACTTTTGACGCGTGCAACCCAGGCTTTCTATTCGTCAATAGGGTAGTATTTTGATTAAAAGCAGGTCGCGATTTGATTTAAGTGCAAGTGTGAAGATGAGCTGGAAGTGGGTCGCGATGATAATACTGCCAAATCGCCGTACATTTCAAGTTCCAAGATGACGCAAAATGTGTTTGAGTTTTTGCCCATTTTTCGTACGGCGTAATATTTTCAAGTAGGAAGTCCCATTTTCTGTGTAAACGACGGGAAAAAACCCTTACTTGAACACATGGGGACACGCCCTAAGACACCTTGGTATCTCCGGTGTACCAAATTTCGGTTGTCCAAATGAGTCAAGATTTCACACCTGGCCATCTACGCTAAGAAGAAAGATTTACCATGTAAAGTACACCGCGCATCGTTATTAGTGTCAAAGTTTAAATAGCGTAAAAAAAAATATAGTGTTATTGATTCTAATTTAGTGCCAGAAACGTGGCAGATTATGGTCCACGTCCTTAAATAGCGCTGCTAATTTAATTTCGAATGTCAAAAAAAATAACATATGTTACCAAAAAGAATAACAAATGTTACCAAAAAAAACAACAAATGTTACCAAAAAGAATAACAAATGTTACCAAAAAAAACAACAAATGTTACCGAAAAGAAGAACAAATGTTTACCAAAAAGAACAACAAAATATTACCTGACGAACGAAAAAGTTCAGTATATAATTTCTGGTGATGTGTATCGGGCAATTTCCCATCGCGATAAATCGGATAGCTGAAATATCGTCTACCGAATCGTGAGGGAACCAACAAATAGTATGTCGATTTATTTGCTGTGGAGGAGTCCGTCCTACACTACGGAACTGTAGTACGAAATTAAAATACATCAATCGTGATACGGAGCGGGGCTACAGAAAAAATATTCACGTACCACAGTGCGGAACTAGGTACTGTACGAACATAAGTACGGAATAAGTACGGAGTTGTTGCAAAGGGGAAGAGGGGGGGCGCTTATGAACATTTTCCCCAAATGTTTTTCGGAAATTATTTTTTTTATCGGTAATCATATCGATTTTTGCCTTACCGATATACCGTATCGATATATCGATTATCGGTAGGACAACAAAAGGTACATATTGAATATTGGCAAAAAAATCCCAATACACAACACTTATAGTTTCTGTCAGATTTCAAACAATATTTCTACTATGCGTTATAATATAAAGGACGAATTAAATTATTAAAGTAAGCTTAATTCGTATTTTACCCAACAAAACAGGTATTTTACTTTTGTAAAGTTAAGTTAGTGGTTGAAATGCATATCCATAAAATCACAATTAGAAACCATAGTCAATGGCTAGTTCTTTTCTTTTTTTTTAATAACATTTTAAGGCAAAGTAGGAGTTTAAAAAAAAGGCTAATAGGTTAAAAGGAAAGGAGAAGCTCATTTTAATGAATTGAATGGATGGGATTTCACACCCTTAAATAGAGTGGCATGTCTACATAAGAACTATGAGGCAATTAAGAATTCAGAACTGTAGTAAAAGTGTCTTGTCCTATTCAGCGTCTGAGCGAAGCAAATGAAACTAATTTTGTTTGACATAAATATTGACGTACAAAACGTATGATTGACGTCAGCGTTTAGGTGTGTGTACCATACACCATATCATATCAAATAAAATTCGTATTTTAGTATAGTTTCAAAACTAATACATTTTAAACATAATTTTCTTTTTGGGTATCTTGTTTGGTGCATAGGCGGGAAATTCTACAAAACTTGACGGGTTTTGGACAACCGACATTCTATTGTACATTCTATTAATACCGCATTAACGACAAAAATGTACTCCATGTACGGTCTTAACTATTGGGATTACTATACCGCGAATCGTTACTAGTGTCAAAGTTTAAATAGTGCTGAAGAAAATTTTCAGTAATTTATGCTAATTAAGAATTTGATTTTTTTTTAAAGGTGTATTCTAAATTCGACATTACGCTAATTTGGGAACAACAAAAATAGAATATTCGTCGTACGATCATATACATTAATATATGTGTCCGTACAAAATATTAGAAATCGTACACCGTCGTGAAATTTAAATATCCGTACATGTCAGACTAATTTACGTGTTAGAATAATCCGGTTTTTTTAGAACACGTTCCTATGCAAGCGCGTCTCATTTAATTCATTTTTTGTAATTTTTTCACTTGAAAAGGTACATTTATGTACGGTCTGACATCGACCGTACACCACACTATTTAGATCTTATTGTACTTTCGTTCTTTACACTATTTTGTACATTACCTTAATTAACTTCAAGGGAAATTTGTAGAAATTAATGGTCCATTTTTTAAGTATTTTCTAGGTCTAAATAGAAATATAGAAAGAAGCCGAGGCAGTCTACCTCTAACTTCTCTCTCCAACTCTCAAACTTGTCGCAGTCACTGAGAAATTGGAGAGGGAGCTAGAGCCATGGCTACCTAGGCTATCCAGAGGTTTACGGGAAATATATATTAGTTAGGGGTTTATTTACTAAAAGGTATATGCCGGCCACAGGATTTGATCCTGGTACCTACCCGCCGGCTGACAGCCGGCAGTCGGTAGCCTTAGCTGTTATGTCTAGAACTAGTGTTACGTACTAAATAGTTTGATAATTAATTAAACATTATCAGGTAGGATAATTCATTTAACTGTAACTGTTTCAATGTGTTTTAAACAAAGTAGAACCGTTAACACAAATAGGAAACATACTCTCACTTGTGATAAGTTTTCAATTTTTTTTGACCACTGAATAAAGTACAAGTACAGTATGGGTATCGAACAAGCCCCCATACAAGTGTGGGACCTTCAGCACCTCGCGGCACCTCGCGCCGACATTTGGCACCTCTTGAGATCGCGTACGAGAAATAGGGTTTTGTGTTTTGGGTTGTTTTTTTAATAAAAAAAAAACAAAAAGAGAAAAAATAAACCCTAAACGAGCGGTCGCGGACGTCTTCGGCACCCCGGGGGGCCAAAAAGTTGCAAGATTGAGGGCTGTTCGTTTTTGTCCGCATGCACCTTGTTCGGTTTTTTAAAGGTGAAATTTTTTCGAAGGTGAAAATTCTGCGAAGTCATGGCGGCTAGACAAGAGAGGTTTACGCAAAGCAATGTCGTACAGCCACGGCTGCAAGGCTGTACGTCTACCATGTCACGCAATGACACATACCAAATCGTTTCAAAAATTACGATGTGTCTTACAAGCATCAAAAAGTTTCAAAAAATACGGTGCGGCAAGACAGATTGTAGACGTTGTCAGTCGTCACGGGCATTGGGGACGTATACAATTGTCATAGAGTTAAGTAACAATTTCGAGTAAACGCATAGAGACACCTGAAATCCGGGTTCGCAGAATCCGCGCTAAAAACCAAAGTAAGTTCGCTAAGTTACAAGCACATGGGGCCGTACCCTAACACTAATCAGCTATCGCAATCGGGTACACGAATACGTACCCGATCGGTTCCCGCCCGCCCGCGTCGGATCGGGAACGGATTTTGGTGCCAAATTTTGGGAGCCAGCCGGATTCGGCCTGGTGATTAAAAAAAAACAATTTGGGAACGGGCAGGTAAGCAAAAAATGAAAAAAAAAGAAGGTTTCCTAAGTACGTTCTACTACACCGTGAATCACTATTAGGGTTAAGGAATCTTTAGTGTAAAATAATTAGTGTTCTTAAATCTAATTTTAGTTCAAGGCTTTTCGCCAAAAAAAAATACTCTAATTCATTCATAACTCTAATTTTGGTACTTTTTCCACGAAGTGTAGTTGACGTGGCCCGTGTTCACATACACGACGTTTGAACATGTGAGAAGAGGTTCGTGTGATTTTCCGCCGTCTTTATCACTAGGAATCAAATTTGAGTGTGCTTTTTCGTATCGATGCACTCACTTTTGCGTGTTGACGCCTCTATCTGACACACTTTCTGTACGATTCTACGAAATAACGAGCAATTTTAGTACAAATTCATGCATTTCATACACTACACTATTTAAAAACTGTCCAAATTAGAGTTATTAACGATAATCCGAGAGTACCTATATTAAGGTAAAGAAACAATTAAAGTTATTAATTCTATTTTCGAGGGCCAAAATTTGGGGGCACGAAATTAGCGTTATTAACATTATACAAATTATACACCATTATTGTACTTTGTACTCTTGATATCATGGAAGGTACATGGGAGATGTGCCATTAATTTTGTACTTATTTGGGTACAAAGGGTACATGTAGTCGCGAGAAATCGAGTTTCAGTTAACTTTTTTTCGTAAACCCGTATCGGGTACCGGGTGACAATTTAGGAGCGTGACATAACGTGGGCAGATTTCGAGTGTTCAGATATTGAAAAAAAAATGTAGGATTCGGGTATTGGAAATTTTGACTTTTGCGACCTCTGACACTTATTTGTAGTGTTGTGCCGATCGATATGTACCTTGTTTTGGCTTACCGGTGATCGATATATCGGCACTATATATCGACGCCCATGTTATCACGATAAAAAACTGATATTAACGGTTTTTTGTCGCAATAACATTGGTGCATAGATGATAATTGTACGGACCGTACAACTGTATGGTTTATTCCATAGGCACGTCCCCTCCCCCCCCCCCGATTTCGGAAAGAAATCGCGATATTTTCTTGAACTTTTTTTTGGGTTTTACTTAAGTTCCACGCCCCCATACCCTTACAAAATGTCCTTTTGACTGTTAGTTTTTTTTGTTATTTACGCCCTCACATCACTTCCATAGTTTGTCTATATTGATTTTTGACTTTTAAATGCATTTTTCAGTCCAATTTAAAAATAATCGACAATAATGTCGAGCAAAATAAACACATAAGTTGAAATTTGGACGATTATGTACTATAGTCGCGGATTCCATATACATTGATTCGGCACATGACGTTATTTTGAGTATATTTCTTCATCCAATTTGCAACTTAGAGGCATTACCACTTTCCACCAAGCGCCTAGCCAACCCACTTCCCCCACTACGTCAACTTTGGCCGTAAACTTCTTTAATGTGTGGATCTTTAATGGATCGTTGAATGACTCTTAAGTTACACCAACTGTTTTTTACGGTGGACTAGAAAATCCCAAATTCTCAAACTCTAAAAGTTTCCGATGCCTCAATTCACCAACATACATTATCATACATGTACAATCTGCTAAATTGCCAAATTTTCGAAATCTCAATCACCCAAAATATTAATTGTAATAATTCATAAAATCCAATTCCTAGATTCTCAATGTTTCAAATTTTGCAAAATCACCAATTTCAAACTCTACAAATTCTTAAATTTCTAACTAAGCATTTCTCAATAAAATTCCAGTTCCCAGATTCTCAATGTTTCAAATTTTGCAAAAACACGAATTTCAAATTCTGAAAATTGTTTTTGCGAATTATCAAATTCAATTTTTAAAAATTCCAAAATGTCTAACTTATAGTTTGTACCCTCTCAAAATCTCAAATATTTCAATTGTACATTCTAAAAATGTACCAAACAAAAAGGGAAATTTACTATTTCATTATTTTTTTAGAAGACATTTCCACCAATCTCCAATTTCTTTTTTCGATTCCCTTAGACGTTTTCCTTTGCCAGTTACCTTGTTTCCCACATTATCATCATTGCTTATTTCTATTTGAATCGCGTTCCCTTTTTCATCACGAACATTGAAACGGGACTCTATTGCTTTCCAAAAACCTTTTAAGAAAATTAGCTTTTCCACGGATTCCGCATAGCCGATTTTTTTTTCGCAGTGGCAATTTGACCGACAGCTCAAAATACCCCATCCGAAGGAACCGAAGTCGCAAGTAGCTAAAACAATTCGAGCTAAAAATCTTAATGTTGGGAACAAGTACACCGCGCATCGTTATTAGTGTCACGGTCACTAATTTGGGTTTTTAAAATTTTGATTTTTTTCCAAAAATAGTATACATGATTTTAATTTTTCCTTGACGTTAATTGAGGTTCCGTACAAATTAGCGTACAGAACGAAAGTACATTAATATGTAAATAGTGTGGTGTACGGTCGATGTCAGGCCGTACATAAATGTACCTTTTTAGTTGAAAATTTTACAAAAAATGAATTAAATCGGACGCGTTCGCATAGGAACGTGCGCTAAAAAAACGGGATTGGTCTGACATGTAAATAAGTCTGACATGTACGGATATTTAAATTTCACTACGGTGTACGATTTTGTATATTTTGTACGAATACATATAATAATGTATATAATCGTACAGAAAATTTTTCCATTTTTGCTGTTCCAAATTAGCGTTAACACTGAAATTAGAATAAACCTTTTTTTTTTTAATTTCAAATTCTTAATTAGCGTCAATGACGGTATATTTACTTACATACTATTTAAACTTTGACACTAATAACGATGCGCGGTGTAGCATTTTCCGGCCCACTATTTAAAATGGTTCACAGGCTCACTCTTGGAATGCTCCAAAATATCACGTCCCTGTTAGGTTTCCGTGAAATCTGGGATTTTACACGTTCCACTCTGGGAAAATAGGTTTCCGTGAAATCCGGGATTTTACACGTTCCACTCTGGGAAAATTTGAGTTGGCCAGGGCCCGAACTTGGGATTTTTGACTTAAGGTGTCAACGCACTAACCACTGTGCCGCCAGCTCGATATAAAGCTTGATGGGTCCGTACCTATTTACCCTAAGCGATTTGAGTATGGTATTACCATATTCCACCCCGTATTGAACCGGCATCCACGTGCCAATCCAACACTCCCCCTCACGGGGAAGCCAGTCAATCCATCCGCTATCCCGTTGGCTCCGATACCATGTTAGATTTTCGTGAAATCTAGGATTCGGCATGTTCCACTCAGGGAAAATTGAGCCGACTAGGGCTCGAACCTAGGACCTTTGACTTAAGCTGTCAATGCACTAACTGCCACCAGCTCAATGTAGAGCTTGGCGGGTCCGTACCCATTTACTTCGGGCGACTTCGAGTATGGTATTCAAATCAAATCGTCGCGGAAATTTACATTCTTGGGTTCCTCCACGGTATGCCTCACGGGATCGTACACCCGATAAAATTCTCTTTTGTACTACAACCTAGAAAAATATCGGGCCAGCTCGTTACAATGAATTTTCCCTTCCTCTATATTTGCTCAACATAGAGGTTAGCGCGACAACCCCAAAGCTGCAAATGGACTGTCGCCACTCGTCACCTCCAAAGCTCTTGAGGGATTGTTGT
The DNA here is from genome assembly GCA_037447655.1 of Zygnema cylindricum. Taxonomy (NCBI): domain Eukaryota; kingdom Viridiplantae; phylum Streptophyta; class Zygnematophyceae; order Zygnematales; family Zygnemataceae; genus Zygnema; species Zygnema cylindricum. Next base: position 25,927 of record JBBHKE010002080.1, on the reverse strand, counting down.
CGTCGGGGACCAAAGGCTTCGGTTGCAAATGGGTTCTGTCATAAGGATCGCGTGGTCCCACAAGAAAATGTTATGACGGTGCTATGAATCATAGCCCCGCACTATTTTTTGTTGATGTCGGTTTTTCCTTTCGTCTACTACGTTGGACTCAGCCGAGTTGGCTGCCTTATTCCAGATTGCTTGCAATGCCCCTAAAACACCAAATTCTCCGCCGCTATCGGACCGAAAAAATTTAAGTTTCCTCTCACATTGCCTCTCTCCCATTTCATGCCATTCGGTGATAGACTTAAATTCATCCGACTTCTTCTCCAATCAAAGCAGCTAAGAGTAATCGTCTACGATTTCAAAAATGTTATGGTTTCCCCCTAAACTCTCGAGCTTGATGTGACACTCAAAGATCTACATGTAGCAGCTCCAAAGGGTGATGAGCTCGATACTTAGTGCCCTTATCTAGCGCCCTTGACAACATGCTCCACAACAATTAATTTTCTCCCCTGATGCAAGGTCCATTCCCGAAATACAAGAATTTTTATCATTTGCTGCAAGCTGGCCCGATCGTGTCCCGAGGTATCTTCTCCCTTCATCTCCAAATTTGACTCAATATGCCCACGGATGGGGCTTTAGCTTTAAGCCGCCTCTTTACAAGCCAACTATGCATGGAGTCAATCACGACTCTTTCCCCGATCACGTTTCCACTTGCACTCCAAATCTGAATCGTCAAATCTCCTCTTGCGAACACACTTCCGCTGACGCGCTGAATATGCAGAATGCTCAGAAGGTTAAATGAACCTTTTGGCATGTGAAGCATATTTTGAGCTGGTTTCAGTTAAGTATTCGTTGTTGTAAGAATCCCATGTGGGAAAATCAAGCCCAACTTTGCCAACTTTTCCGTCCAAGTTGACGCGGCCACTTGCAACCGTAAGCTGTTGACTATTAAACATGAATTTCTTGTAATATATCCTAATTTCATAACTGTAAATTAGTTCTTGCATGCCAATTTCAAATTTTATTTTTTTAGAATGACGATTCTTGAAATGCAAAAAATTTGCAGCTAAAATTTAAAAAATGCTTTGTCTTTTTCCACGTCTGAATGGGATCTGCATAAATTCTCTTTTGAACCAAACCTAAAACCCATTTTTAGTTATGGGTAACCCATTCTTAGTTAGGGGTTGTGATCCACCGGAAGATCGAATTTAGAGGCATGAGCTCTTGAACATGACTAAAATGCAGTAAACACAGTTAGAAAAGAAGGCAGTACTTTCAAGTTATCAAAGTTTGTTAATGGAAATGCATATCTTATGTCGTTTAGATACTCAAATCCATACTGTATTTTATCGAATAAATTATCTTTTTCTTGAAGGAAAAAACTTGCAAGATATGTTTCATTCAGCAGATGGACCTAAAATTGTTTGTTTTTCGGCCCAAATGATATAGGTTGGTCAACAGCTGTTCCGGTAAGATTGACTTCACAAGAATAGTGATGAACAAAATCATTAATCGTGGTAATTAGTATGGTCAACATTTACTGTTAGATCACAAGTTCACGTGGAATGTCAATTTATTTAACTTTAGAAGACACCGAGGCCAAAAGATTTGTAGAGTATAGAATCGAACGAGATTTTTTCAATATTTTTTTTGTCGTTTTCTTGTCCTAATGCTCCACAAAAACCCCAGTTGCGTATCTTCTTTACGCTCATTTCGTTTCGTCCAAGTCAAATAATTTTTTAACTGCTTGTCATTATCTGTACGTCATAACCTGTTCGATTGATTCTGTTTGTGGTAATTATAGCAATACCCTTTTTTTTGGTTCCTTTTCATCTTGTAGATCCGTAATTCCTTCCGACAGATTTTTATCGGCGCACAAAACCTCGATGTTAAGCTGCTGGGACTGACAAGATAATAACATACGACGGAGGACATACAAACTACACCGCGAATCGTTATTAATGTCAAAGTCACTAATTTGGGTTCTTAAAATTTTGATTTTTTTCCAGAAATAGAATTAATAACGCTATTTAAGGACGTGGACCATAATCTGCCACGTCTCTCGCACTAAACTAGAATCAATAACACTAATTTTTTTTTACGCTAATAACGATTCGCGGTGTACATTCTTCGTGAGACAATATAAGATAAAAGCTCTAAGTTCCGACGGAAATCCCGCCGTCGGGTGGATTCGATCGGTCGTATGGCGACATGGGAATCCGAGGGCGGCAGCGCTCTCCGGTGAGTCACATTAAGGATTCCGGGAAAGATCATATTTTTCGGTTTCCGCTCGCTTGAGGATGACACCATGAGAGGTTCTCTGAGGCGTTGAGCGTTGTCGAATTTTTTTTGTACGGCACGACTTGATGAAGGTACGGACGGGATCGGATTCTGTTTTTTTGTGGATTGGATTACTTGGTAAAGCTGTAAGTCCATTCATTTAGTGATTTAATTCATTTAAATTTCCCGGAGCCATGAATTTGCACGTGCAACTACTGTAGAGCTCATTTTGAACAGCGCCAAATTGTGCTGTACCGGAAGCGATACGGTAAAACCCAGAGTCGCTATTAGAGTGAATAAAATATTAATGGGACATTATTAGAATTGAGTTTTTTTCGGTGTTGTTATTTCTAAGTCAGTTTCGAGTGACGTGACTGCTTCTGAACCGTTTGAAGAATCGGCGTTAAGAAATAACTAAATATTGTTATCATATTTACTTATTTAGGTTGTAAGGGCAAGAACCTAGGTGCACCGATATAGTGTTATTAAAGCAAAAAGAATCACGGTGTACACTGTGAATCGCTTTTAGTGTTAGTTTTTTTTGGCCGCTTAAAACATTTTTTCTCTGTGCACACTTGTCGGATTGAAAATCCGACGGCTCCGATTGAGCGACAATGTTTCTCACCTTCCGATTGGTGGTCTCCAATCATAAATCCGACACGTGTGTACGGAGAAAAGATGTTTTAAGCGGCTTTTAAAACAGTAACACTATAAGCGATTCACGGTGTACCTTAGCAAACTCCCTGCAAAAATACTCCCTATACATCTATATTCCTACGGGCGTTGTTTGTCTCATTGTCTGTTTGTCTGTCTGTCCCATAGATATTTTCCATGTCCGTGACTTTTCCACGTTTGTGATTGGCTGAACGGACAAACGTCGGACGAATTGCGAAGCTTGCAATGGCGGCGGCACGGCAAAAAAAAGAAAAAAACAGAAAGGATTGCCCGGCTAAAATAAAGATTGGTTGCAATACGCAACCAATCACATACGTCTAGAAAATCGCACAGCTCGCGAAGACTGCGGCAGCCAAAAAAAAAAAAATGATTTGATAAAAAAAAAAACAGTTTTATTAAAGTTTGCCGCTGTCGCCGCCGCGATTATTCCGTCAATTCTGATTGGCTGTCTGAATAAAGGACAGTCGTATTTGTCTTTCCGTTGGGTAGTTAGTTTCGCATTTGTCATTTTTTTTGCCGGGCAGTCACTGCAATTATTTTTTCCGCCGCTGTCGTCAGTTTTACGATTCTTCCGACGTTTGTGATTGGCTGAGCAAGAACCGGGAAGGCTCCAAGGAAGGCATTTTCCATTGCATCGGCGGCCGTGAGTTTCGAGATACTCCCGACATTTTTATTGGCTCGCCCTCGCCCCCCTCGCTCTCCCAAACCTCGCCCTCGCCCTGCCCCCCCCACTCACTCCCTCTCCTACCCTCCTACCCTCACTTCCCCTCTACCTACTCCAATCTCTTTAACTACAAGCTCCCTCTCTCTCTCCCACTCCCTCTCACATTCTCCCCCTCCCTCTACCTCTTCCTCTCCCTCACCCCCTCCCTCACCTTCTTAACATCAAGACCCCACCCATCCCCTTGTCCCTATCCCTCTTCATCTCCCTATCTCTTTCCCTCCCACTCATCCACACCAAACCCTTCTCCGTCACTCACCCCCCCCGTCCCGCTCCCGCTCCAAACCCTCTCGCTCCTTCCGCTCCCTCTCGGTTATTTTTACAGCCCTCATAGAGCTTTGAGTGCCGGCGGCTCCGATACCTTTTTCGGAAGGAATCTCGGAAG
>JBBHKE010002080.1:0-21871 GCA_037447655.1 Zygnema cylindricum | reverse complement strand
CCCCCCCCCTCTTCCTCTGATCAATACCACCTATCACCATTCCCCCCCTGAACCAATAGCCACCTCCATTTCCCCACCTTCTCCCTCTCTCTCACATTCTCCCCCTCCTTCTGCCTCTTCCTCTCCCTCTCCCCATCCCTCACCTTTTTAACATCAAGACCCCCCCCCCCCCCTTCTCCCTATCCCCCTCCTTCTCCCCAACTCTTTCCCACCCACTCACCCTCTCCATCCCTTTCTCCGTTTCCCTATAACCACAAACCCCTCGACCTAACTTCTCTCCCTCAACCGCTCTTATCCCCTCTCCCACTCTCCCTCTCTACCCCTCACCCACTCTTGCTCTATCCCCCAGTCCCCCTCGCCCCCTCTCCAAACGACCTCCTCTCCAACCGACCTCCTCTCCCCATCTCTAGGTTTCATCCTTTCCCACTCTTCCCCTGTCGGCCTCTCCTGCTCTACATCTCTCCTTTCCTTCTTTCTATCTCTCTCTCTCCCCCATTTTTTCACTACCCCTCTCTTCCAATCTCTCTGTTTTTGTTGAATCTCCCTCTCTCCCTTTGCTCTCCCTTTCCCTCCTTCACCTCTCCTTGTCTCTCTCTCTTTTTCTCCTTATCTGTTTCAATCCCTCTCTTTTCTTTTCTCCCTCTCCCTATTTATGCCTCTCTTGCACTTTTCCTTTGTCCTCTTTAGCCCTCTTTTTTCTCCATCTATTTCTCCCTCACTTTCTTTTCGCCCCTCCTATTTTCAGTCTCTCTCCGTCCTCTCTCTTTTCCTCCCGATTCCTTCTCTCTCTTTCTCTCTCCCTCATGCTCCTCTCTTTCTCTCTCACCTCCCCACTTTATCTCTCCCTCTGTTTTTTTTCTCTCTCTAATTCTTTCACTAACTTGGCCAAACCAAGTTCGTAATAATGTTTGGTTTCTGGCTTTGTTTAAAATAATTGATTCACAAAACCACCAGAATAATCATTCACTGCAGCATATAAGATGATCACATCATCATTGACATAATACACAATCCGGCCTAATACACATATATTAGGCCGATCTTTTTCTCCCACAATCTGACTCTTACAAATGACTTTTCTTCGTGACTTAGTCCCTAACTCTAACACATGTTACGTTCACTGTTGAGAATCGGTAGTCGGCGGGTCTAATAGTGTTTCGGTTTGCGTGGCTCGATTCGCTTTCGAAGATAATTTCGCGATTCGTTTTGACGCCGCATTACCCTCCGACAGAGGTCGCAAACGGTCAACCGTAACCGTGACCGACTGTTAACCGACCCCCCGCGTTGGACCCGGTAGTGTTGGGTATCAAGGACCATTTGCCGATATTCGATATATATCGAATTTCAGGTACCCGATAATCGATATATCGCTTCGATATATCGAAAAGCTAAATATCGCGACGCATCGCCCATATATCGCCAATATATCGCATCGCCGATATATCGAGGCTTTTTAAAACAAAAAATTATAACTATTTTTGCTAGTGCTGCTTGTACTAATGCTGCTGCAGCTGGTAGTAAATATCGGGAAGCCCTCTTCACCTCCCATGCTACCTCCCATCCCTTGGGAATCCATGGAGAAAAAAAAAGTGTATTTATTCTACAATATGAGTCGCTGGAAATGGATAAGCCGTAATGGCTACCAATCTGCAGATTGGTAGATGCCTGCAAAAATGCCTGCAAATTGGTAGGTATTCCTGCCTAAAAGCATGAAAAGAACACTCAGCATTTTTTTTTTCAGATTATACTTTGACTTAATTAGTGTGACCTTTTCGTATGTGAAATCTCTACGTACTAAATAATTAATAATATGAATTACGGAATTATTATTTTTTTGTCGGTTACATTTTGCGGCGTCTACCTTTAAGTCACGGAACAAAAATCACGTCGTACGTGGCGTATCAACCAATTTGTCCTCATCACTAAAATAACATATTATATTTAAATTTATTATAACATACCCTATTAAATTTAAAAAATATTTTATATCGCGATAATTTTTGTTGGTCTTGGTACCATATATCGAGAAGATTGCTCGATCGATATTCGGTAAATCGAATATCAAAATTATCGATACCCAACACTAGGACCCGGAACGGATTCGGTTGCCAAATTTGGCGAGCCGGGCTGATTCGGGTGGTTGATTCACAGAAAAAAAAAAAGTTACGGTCGGGTAAGTAAAAAATGAAAAAAAATAAAAATTTTGTACTGTCCACACAATCCAACATTATTGTACTTTGTACTCTTGGTATCGTGGAAGTACGTGACATCATGACTAGCGTCGCAAATCTGACACGGTACTAACGCTATTCATTTCGCAAATCTTATTGGAAAATAAGGGCCGCAAATCGTACTCTATTGTAAAGTGTTGATTATACACTTTAGACTGTGTTTCCATAAATATGTCAAATTAATATGTCAATATCACGCGACCGATCGTAATTATTGGCTTTAATAAATTAGTGGAAATCAAATTGTTACGACAATTTCCCACGACAAATCCTAATTATTAGCTCACTCAAATGTTTCAAACAATAAATCAATAAAGCTTACCGAACTTATACGATTTCTGGAAAAGTTTCAAGAAGCGACCCTAAAGTTGGAAAAATTCAAAGAACCAACTTTACATTTGGTTTTGCTTGAACTATTGTCTCTCCACAACCACTGTAAGATAAGAAAAACATCTTACAAAACCTATGAAAAAGAATGCCCCGCCGATTCCCCGAACTTGCAAAAGTTGAAATAACTTTTTATGAAATTTGCACTACCGAAGTGGGGACTTCATACGTATCATATTGTCGCGGCTCTCTTACATCCCCACCAACAACAAAGCCTTGAAATAATTGGGGTATCGAAAACAAAATTTGAAAGCGCGAGGGTCAAACTTCGAGAACTAGCAAACAACCTCGGTGATGACATTGATTTCGATAATCCTCAACGTATAACAAAAAAACCAAAAACATCGCAAAGTATGGACGGGTTCCACATTTTTTTTCAGGTGAGAGCGATGACGAAAATGAGGTTCTTGTTACCACCGACAAAAAAAACGCTCGGTAACGACGAATTGAAACGTTACTTTGATTTAAAATTAACCAGCGGTAAAAGATTGAATATTAACACACTTGAATGGTGGAAAAAAAAATCAAATGTACGTGCAAAAGATGGAGGATTTCATATTCTAGCTGGTGTCACTAGATCTATTCTAGCTATTCCGGCTTCTAGCTCCGTGTCCGAATGCAATTTTTAGGATGCCGGGAACACGATAACAAAGAAGAGGAGCTCACTAACGACTTTAATTGTTAATGATATTTTGTGTGTTAGATCCAACCGAGATCTTTTAAATGCATAGTTTTTTGTTTTGTTTTGTTTTCTAATTAATGTTTTTTTATTAGTATTAGTTATATTGTTATTTTTTTCTTTGAAACTTTTGTTGTATTTCACAATTTCTCTAGTGTTCATCTTTCTTTTTTAAAATCGGAATGCTTATTTTTACCAAATTACCAAAGCGTAGTATTTATACCAAATTTATATTTATAGATTTTGTGTAATTTTTAAGTTTGAGTTTGAGAATTTTTATAATAGAGTCGAAAATAGGACGAGGTTGTGATTTGTTTATTTCTTTATTTGATCCTACAAAATATTTTTTGTTTTTTTTGCTTATCACAATGTGTTTTTTCCTAATTGATTTTATATGTGAAAAACTAAAAAAAAAATTTTAGGCATACATAATTAAGACTTTACCTTTTTTGCATAATTCATAACATTGTATCGCCGTCGAAAGAAAAACCATCCAAAAAATGTAGCGAAAAAAATAAATTTGCGAGAGAATAAACATTTATATAAGAGTTTAAACATTAATTTAATAGTTACACCCAAAATTATGAAAAAATCTCGAGAGAGAGTGACTGTCGAGGAAAAAAAATATTTGTAAAGAGAGATTGCAAAAAGACAAAATAGTAAAAAGAAGAGGTTCACCAACTGTTTTTTTGCAAAGGGAGATGTATCACTACACCGCTCATTGTTGTTAGTGTTAATAAGTCGCAACTGCTTAGAGCCAAAAATCACATTATATAGTTAACAACATTATTTAAAGACGTGGACTACAACCTGCCACGTTTCCTTGCATTTAATAATATTATTAATCATAATTTTCCATTAACACTACACCACGAATTGTAATTAGTGTTATTGACGCTAATTTTGTCACCCCAAATTTTGACCCAAAAACCTTTAAAAGAGTAAATAACTCTAATTTTCTTTACATTATTTAAGGTACTTTTTGAATCAGCGTTAACAACTCTAATATAATGTCGTTTTAAATAGTGTGGCGTACGATCGGTTCTGACCGTGCAAAATTGTACTTTATTAACGAAAAAAGTACAAAAAATGATTTAATACATGTCGTAATCATATAACTGCGTTTTCACAAACCGCGTAGTGCAAACATCATAATGACTTGAAATTGTACGTTTTGTCAGATTCTGTATGGGTACCTAAAAGTTATTCAACGCGGACAATTATTACGGGAAAAAACCCAAATTAGAGTTATTTATAAACTAGAGTAAAACTTTTTTTTGAAAAAATGAAAAAACCTAAGTTAGAGTTGATAACATTAATTACTTTTTTACTCTGATTAGGGTGGCGTTCCATCGAACGAAAAGTGAGGTTCTTTTCAGAAATCGGGGCCTCTCCGTACTATGCCGTACCTACTATTTTGTTTTTATACGCGAACAACATTACAGAGAATCTTGCCAATATTCTCCAAAGGTCTGGGAGAAAAGAATGACCGTTGGATATATTTTCGCGAAGCCTTCGCTTCCAAATTGTCTGTAAATGGTGATGTACCTCGAGGAGGTACATCACCATTTACAGAAAAAATTTGAGCCGCGACACGTTGGATAATGAATGTACGTGTCAAGACGGCAACCAACCGAAATTGAAATATTTCGCACATGATATCTGCATTCAGAAATTCAACGGAAATCACGAAAGTGATGTCGTTACGAACTTTCGTTGCATTTTTTTTGTTACCGGCCATTCTTCACACTATTTGTGGAAGCGCTCATTCGTCACGCGAAAAAGCAGAATCCCAAAAAATGATGAGCTGGCGTCTGACAAGCATTTGCAAAGAGTACAAAATTTGTGTGGTGCGATACCCTGGTCCACACGTACATGGTAAGCAAATGACGATTTCGAGTTGAAGTTGGTCGGTGTAAAAAATATTTGACAATTTTCAAATACGATCTTATGTTACGTAGAACCCTCTTATTTGTACACGTGGATTACAAACTCTGCGCGATAGTACATTGATCAAAATGTAGCACTCTGTAATATTGACTGTACGTTTACAGAATTTCCTGATGGAACGCCACCCTTACTTATTATACGATAATTACGATTTGCGGTGTAATAAATGCTTCACGCTAATAACAATAAGCTTTGTAATTTTGTACTTTTTTGGGTATGGACGGATACGGGTAGTTGCGAGAAATTGAGTTTCAGTTAACTTTTAGTTTCGTAAACGCGTTTCGGGTAACTTAACAATTTTGGAGCGTGACATAACCCGGTCAATGCTCAGATTTTGAAAAAAAAACAGTCGGTTTCAGTAATCTAAAATTTTGACTCTTGCGACCTCTGCCTTGCAATACTTTGGTACCTTTTTGGCCGACAATTGAATTTGATGAGCTTACATCAACGGTCCATACAATTGGAGTACAAAAATACAGACTAGGTTCGTTAATTTTTGGCCCGCGGAGTGGACCGAGTGGACACTACACCGTGAATCGTTATTCGCGTAAAGGTTTCTTTAGCGTGTAGGAACAATTACCGTTATTTACGCTAATTAAGAATTTGGATTTTTTCAAAAAAAACATACATACTGGATATTTACTTATAGTAATTTGGATTTAAAAAAAAATAAACACCCGCCCCAGACTTGTTTTCACTAATATAGGTTTTGTTCAAAATCTGACAAATCTTACACAAATTGTACATTCACACCGTCGAAACGCAGTTGCCGGACCAATATGTGAGAACGTGATTTTTGACAACCCGATTGCATCCCCTTTTTTAGAGCGCATATTCTCATGCGTCCGTGGTTACTAAAACCCATTAATTATACTTTCTCACTTAAAAAGGTACATTTTTGTACGGTCTGACACCAACCGTACAACACTCTATTTAGATGATAAAAATTGGAAAAGAACCCTAAATGAGGTAAAAGAAAAAACAGAATAATTTATGCTGTTTAAGAATTTGGGGGAAAAAAAAAGGTACCTTAAATAGCGTCCATTACGCTAATACCGATTCACGATGTAGTGTAGCGCGCGGGGGGCACGGTGCTTTGCCCTTTGGTTGCCAAGGGCCTGTCGTTTTTGTACAGTACCATAAAAAATGCGACAGATTTGCGATAGATTTTGTCGGTTCGTTGATAGATATTTTGTCAACCGTCAAACTTCTTGCGGCTACGATTTTTGTACGGTTGAGATTTTTAAATCCAATGACAAATCTGGTACGACGATATGGATATTGATTCATTTTGTGTTGATGGGAAAATAATTTCGGTTGTTTATTCCGCAGGTACAGTATTGTACCGTTCAATATTGTACTGTACAGTACTATGTTCCTTGCGTGTCCCGTTTCGAATTCTAAGACTGGCGATTGTGGACTGTCTTGTCTGTTACAAATCAGGATCGATCTGGCGCTCACAAATACACTCACGAATCACAGCGGAAGCAAATAAAAATATACAATTCATAATTTTATAGATCACACGAAAATTCAGCAAAACATAAATATATTTCACTGAAGCTTTTCTCACTTACAATATTTCCTCACTCACTCACTCACTCAGATTGCTAACTCTGATCACTGCCACTGATAATGAAAGGCTGCCACAAGTCGTTCCCTAAATACCTTCTAAGGTACTAACAACTCACTGCCACGAAAGCCCACTACCAAACCAAACACAAGGCGCCGCAGTCCACATGCATACGTGCGCCGTACAAAACACATTGGCGCGCTGAACATTTCACGTCACGCCTAACAAGACACGAACTTCACGGCATGCAATGAACTAGCACTTAACACAAAGTAGCCGCACTAAAATGTTACACTACCGTACAAGACCAAAGGACACTGACGAAACTAAAATACCGCAAATACAACTGAAACGTAATCATCAAACGTAACAAAAGTTCAACCAAACGTAAACTGAAACGTAACTTCAAACCAAACCAAGCGAAACGTAACTATAATACAATGCGAACAAAATAATACTATATCGACCAAACCCGCCAATTCTCCCAATATTCTAACAATCCCCTTCTTACAGAGGTCGCAAACGGTCAACCGAAACCGTGACCGACCGTTAACCGACCGCCCGCGCCGGATCCAAAACGGATTCGGTTGCCAAATTTTGGGGGTCGGGCGGTTACGGTCGGTTGACTCACCAAGAAAAAAATAACGGTCAGTTACGGTCGGTCAAACAAAAAACCAAAAAAAAAGAAAAGTTTGTACTTTTTTTTCCATCATTATTATTCTTTGTACTTTTGGTATCGTGGAAGTACGTGGCATCATGATTAGCGTCGCAAATCTGACACGGTACTAACACTATTCATTTCGCAAATCTTAGGGAACGCGACAAATCGTAATTATTGGCTTATTCCGTCGTACATTGATTAATTTTGTACTTTTTCGGTTACTGGCGGGCACGGTTAGTCGGGAAAAATCAAGATTCGGTTAATTTTTTTTTTTCGTAAACGACGGTCGGTTAACGGTTAACAATTTTGGAGCGTGACAAAACTCGGTCGGGAGTCGGTTACTCTGATTTTGAAAAAAAAAAAACGGTTGGTTTCGTGTTTAATTTTATTTTACTTTTGCGGATTCTGCCCTCTTATTGGGAGAAGCGCGATTGCGCACCACCGATGAAGATCGCCCCCTCTCAAACATAACGTCGCACAAAATAATTTCGTTCGTCAAAAATAAACCGTTTTGTTTTTCCGTTTAATCAAATTGTACCGCACTGATTTTCATTTTTATATCTCTTTCACTATTTTTTTCACTGACACCTTTTTCCACCAATTCCAATATTCTACTACCTTACTTTTTTAATACTAATCGTCCCAACATTATCCCAATCTGCCGCTTGCCAACGCACACGGCGAATTAGAAAATCTAAACATTTCAGCCAAAGTCCTCTTCCTCTTCCGAACATGCAAAGTGAACATGTCTTTCTCCACGTCCTCTACCACGACCAAATCTGCAACCACGGCCCCCACGTCCTCCTTAATCTGAATATTCTTTGCCTATTTTGCCTCGGTCGAAAACAAGTCTGTACATATCGACATTCTTTCTCTTTGGAAAACTCTGCAATCTCTTCCCCTTTTCTTTCTCCTTGGAAAACTCTGCAATCTCTTCCCCTTTTCTTTCCCAATTTTCCACACATTTTTCTCCATAGTTTCTTCGTCTCTTTCCTCGTTTTCTTCTTCTTTGACGTCTTTATCATTTTCAGCTTCTTCGTCCTCCAAATCAGAATTATCCTCGACTTCTTGCAACTCTTTGCAACGTTTCTCTTTCAAAACCGCGACATCATTATCCAGATTTCCTCCAATTAGACTCCAATTCGGAGCCGAATTATCATTCGAGAGAATTGATTCAGCAGTATGATGCGCCGAGTCGGTCATCCGAGCTAACGGGAAGGATTCCCGTAACCAGAGACGAAATGGACCGGCCACAAATCAATACACACAGAGGGGCTTTGGGAATGTCACAAAAATAATAGAGATAAAAATGAGGTAGAGTAGGGAAATATATTTAGCAAGTAGACAGAATAGGCAAGAGTAGAATCTTAGGAATAGCCGTAGCTTTCAATTAAGGTCCGTTTAGGACAAAATGTTACAAAGAGACTTTATAATAAAGCCGAATCTATTCTACTTTGTCTCACTCTCTGAATGTCCAACTTGCTCTGTGACATTGATGGATGAAGGGGTTGTCTTCTGTCTTTTCTGCAATGCTATTTGTATTCTATGACAAAAGAGTCTACACTAAATGTACTCTAAATGTGGTCCAATCAGACCGTATGTACACATTAAGTTTCCACCAAGAATTGCCGCACATCTGTTCAAGCAATTCCGTACACAAGCACTCAATCAAACATGTAAACGTTCGGTTCAATTCCGTACAGTCCGATTCGTCACGCCACGTCACGTCGCACATATGCAAACCGGCACTTTTGTCAAAATCGATGTATTGCCGAAGATCGTCAAAAACCAACACTCCCACTCGAGCTTTGCGCGATACATCCGATATAATGTCGTCGCTGATGATTTTCCTCAGAATAAATAACTCGCGGGATTTTTCTCGATATAAAAACTGGTCGCCGTACACTCGAGCAGAGGTCGCAAAAGTCAAAAAAAATCATACCCGAAACCGACCGTTTTTTTTTTTTTCAAAATCTGAGTAACCGACGCCTGACCGAGTTTTGTCACGCTCCAAAATTGTTAACCGTTAACCGACCGTCGTTTACGAAAAAAAACAAAAACCGAATCTTGATTTTTCGCGACTAACCGTGCCCGCCCGTAACCGAAAAAGTACAAAATTAATCAATGTACGACGGAATAAGCCAATAATTACGATTTGTCGCGTTCCCTAAGATTTGCGAAATGAATAGTGTACTACCGTGTTAGATTTGCGACGCTTTGTCGCGTTGCCTAAGATTTTCGAAATGAATATTGTACTACCGTGTCAGATTTGAGACACTTTGTCGTTTTCCCTAAGATTTTCGAAATGAATATTGTACTACCGTGTCAGATTTGCGACGCTTTGTCGCGTTCCCTTTGATTTGCGAAATAAATACACCGCCAATCGCTATCAGCGTTGTGTACGCTAATCCCGTCCCGCTTTTTTTTTAATTTATTATCAAATAGAATTATCCACACTATTTAAAAAAAACCCTAATTCCTAATTAGAGTAATCGATTTCTTCGAAAATTTCCAAATTCCCAATTAGCGTAAACCACGCTAATTATTCGTATACGCTAAAGAAACTTCTACGCTAATAGCGATTGGCGGTGTAGCTTACTACAGTACCGTGTCAGATTTGCGACGCTAATCATGATGTCACTTACTTCCACGATACCAAAAGTACAAAGAACAATAATTGTTGGAAAAAAAAAGTACAAAATGTTCATTTTTTTGGTTTTTTGTTTGACCGACCGTAACTGACCGTTTTTTTTTCCTGGTGAGTCAACCGACCGTAACCGCCCGACCCCCAAAATTTGGCAACCGAATCCGTTACGGATCCGGCGCGGGCGGTCGGTTAACGTCGGTCACGGTTTCGGTTGACCGTTTGCGACCTCTGCACTCGAGGCGGTTTGGAGCCGATATGTTCTTTCGCTCCGTTGAACTGAAGTGGAACTCGCTCCATTTGAAATATGATCCCGTGGGGACCACTTGTGGTCCAAAGATGACCCTTCGTCGAAGTTTGACTAATTCTGGCGCGTCTGGCGCCTAATGTCACTGCCTCGCTGGCGCTTTCTGCACATGCCAACGGATTAATTTTGGGACCACCTGACGTGTCCTTCATCCTCGTTGTACGAGGAGCATAATGTTTTGTTTCTTTTCGACCGTGGATTTCCAATGTTTGACATCCAATCGGTACCGTCTGTTTCGTCGCAAAATTTTCCAGATGTCGTTCGTGCGACCTGACAAATTTTGTCCGTTCGATTTTTCCGTTCGCGGTAGGGATGAAGCTTCGGCATTTTCCAACGTACGACTCCAAAGGTACTTTGCGCCTTCGTCGCACATTCACAAAGGTACGCCCTGTACTTTTTACAAACATAAAACAGTTAGTACTTTCTGTGACAGGTTCATTTTGTCCTTCGGGAAATTCCTGTCTGAAATCTTTCTTTCTTAGGGTTTCACTTAGGGTTTCGTCTAAGTCCTTCTCTCTTCCGTTCAGACCGCCATGGGTTAGCACGTCTTCTAGGAGGCCAAGGCTTAGGCTTTCCATGGCGTCTGGGCTTCCTCTTTCCTTTTCCCCAGCCACGGCTTCCGCTGCAAATCTTTTCTGGGACTTCTCAGACCTTCTAATCTCCGCCTGTCCAAGATGTTTCTCTTTAGTATGAATTTGATGAGGTAAGCTTTCCTTTCTACCCTCAACCCTTGTCTCACTGCATCTTTTTGAATCCTCTCTAAGCCTTTCTCTAGCAACTCTCGATTTACCCTTTTCTTTCCTACAGTTGCTATTGAGGTCTTATAAGTTGAGATCTTATCACTGAGTTCTCTTGAGTCTTTTACATGTTCTAACTCTATCAACTCTCTGACTCTTTTAGATGTCTTTAAAAACTTATCTTTCTTTGCATTATAACTCCTAAGTTCCGTGACTTTGAGCCTTGACCTAATCTGAAAAATTAGGGATTGGGAACTAACACCTTTTACTTCTCCCATCATGTCTTCCGCTGTGCCTTGCAGATTCTCCCCTCTCGAAATTGAGGCCGACTGAAATCTGGCCGTATCTGGAGCCTTTAGGGATGGCGAATTTGGGAGGACTTCACTTACAAGAAGGTGAGATGAGAATCCATTTGAACGATTCCCTTCCAATCCTGTCTTTTCTGTTTTCTGGATTTTGGTCAGTAATGCATCTTTGAAAGATTTGGTCTCCCACATTTTTGACTTTGGTTCCTCGTCTATCAAGTTGACTAATCTTTTGCTTACTTGGCCAGATTCCCTTTTGACCGGCTCCATGGGGTGACAAGTGGAGAGCTCCTTTGAGGCTTCTCCTACTTTCCTTGGAATCTCTGCACTTTTCTGGTGAGTTCCGGCTTCCTTTGTTGCTGTCTGATTTTTGCACTGACTTTTGCACTCTTTTCCGTTTTCTGTATCATGTGGCAAGGAGCTTGAAAGAACATTAAAGTAATTCCTACCTACATTTCCTTTTCTTGGTTTTCGACCTTTGTTTGTCTGATTTTTCTTGATGTGAAACTCACTTGCGCCTCCACTGATTGCAGATTCCTTACCGATGGCCTCGATGACAGGAGCTCCTTCTATTGGTGGATTTCCTTCCTTTGAGGTGTCTTCCTTGAGGGTGATACAAGACTTTGCCCTCGGCAAATACATCCTCTTCCCGGTCGGATCTATTAACGGTAAGATTTGGTGTCTTAAGATCTCTTTTCCTGTATGTGCTTTCATCTCAGTTGCAACTCTGTCAGAGATTAGTTCGCTCCTAATTTGAGCCTCCTTCCTCACTTTCATGTAATCACTTGTTGGTGTGAGTAAAACTGATGCATGAATCCTCTCCTTTTCTGGTGGAGTTACTGACATGCATTTCTTTTGTTTTGCAGAGCGCTTCATCGTCTGTGATGACTTTGCTCCCGCCTTGTGATGGTCGTCATAGATGGGGAAGGTAGAGGATTCGAGGCCTACTCGGGATTGGACACTGAAGTTGAATCTACTCTTGTGACACTCGGCTCTGACTCCTTCTCGGATGGTAGGTTTTTGTCTTTGTCACCTCCCTTTCTCCCACTGCTTTTGTAAACTTTGGAGCTGATTGCCTTGCTGTCTGATTTGATAAGTGACATTTGTTGATTGCCTCCCAATTTGTCGTTGTCCTTGTGCTCCCTCCATGTGCCTCCTACACCTTGCTTGTTCACCTCCTCTCCTTGTTCATTTGCCATCACATTAAAATTGTTCCTTTGATTTTGCAGATCGGTGTCCTTGCTCTTACTGCCTGGGTTGACATGACGCAAATCTGTGCTCATGGGACCACATGTAGCCGCTCGGCTACCAATGATCTCTAAGACTCGTGGGATCTCTTTGTTCTCATCATCCTCCGTTTGGTGAGTGGAACCGTACCCCTTTTCATCGATCCTCCTTGATTCTTCTTTCTTAGCGTCAACTATTTTCCTGCCTGACACTGCTTACATTTGTCGTCTTTGTCTGAGGATTGGCGGTATTCTCTGTTGCAAAGTCTGATGCGTTCTGACTTTCAATGTCTTTTTCTTGCTGCGTTGTTGCAATCATGCGTGTGCCACATTTGCTTCCTCCTTTAGTTTCGACATTGACATGCTTGACGTGTTGGCATTTTGTTGTTTCTCTGTACTGGACACTGCTCTTGTCCTCTTTGCGGATGGTGGATGACGCACTTGGTCGACTTTGTGCATTCTCCGTAACATCTCCGCAGGTTTCTTCATTATATTCTTTGGATTTAAGCCGTTCTGAGGCAATGCGGTTAGGCGTGGCGTCATTGTGAGACACCAGATCTCCGACCTTTTTGAGGTAAGATCTCCTCCCTGTCTCCTCTTGAGATGGGTGACCTTTAATCTTAGGATCGCGATTCTCTCGACTACTCCACTTGTAGCTGATGATGGCCCATGACTTATCTGAGCCGTATTCCATCTTTGCATTCGTTGCTGCAGCAACATCTACAAAGTTAAGTGTGCAGCTTCTATGTTCGCTGCTTATATTCTTTCTATGCAGGGTTAGAACTCTGTTTATGTCCTTCTTGCTTGACTCCTTTGTCGTTGGCTGAATGGCGTCCCATTCAGTAATGCTTTTGACTTTGGGATGTGTAGTTTCAACGACGGAGCCCTCAGCCATTTGATTTGGCGGCTCCCTCGGAAGATTGCGGACGGAGATTGTGCCACATGCTCTTGGCCGATGGTGGATCTCCTCAGATTGCTTCTCCGAAATGGTGAGTTCTTCTTCCCCTTCTATCTTCCCTCATGGCATACCTTCCTCTTCTCTGGCATCTGCTTTCGGAAAGAGGTACACGTGTGGGACCGTGTCGCAGTCTGGAGTTTGGCCTGCAATGAAGTGGTAAGAGAACTTTTTGTTTCCAGCTTTCTCCCCTCCATTGTCAATAGTTCTGCCTGTCTCCTCTCCGCTGTGGTCGTCTTTGATCTGATGCTTGAATCACAGACATATACTTTGTGATCTGGGTTCTGACAGTTTTGTTTTGTCTCTACCCTGTCACCTGATTGGTCACTAATTTGACCGCTTGATTCCTTGATGCCAGGCTCACAGTTGGAGGCCTTCTCGGGCATCACCACCTTGGTGGAGCCATCTGTAGCAATCAGCTTTCCGACAACCTCCTCCCACTTCACTCCTTCCCCTCGCAGCCCTCCAATAAGGTGAGAACCGATGTGAACTCAGGAGGTATGGATAGGAGTAGCAATGAGATCTTTGTACCTGTTGGGAGTTGGAGACCTGTTGGGAGGTGGAGACCGGCTGACTCAGCTTTGACTAGGATTTCAGTAAAATGGGAGATGTTCTCTTGGAGGGTCATCATATCATCGTAGACAGTGTGGGTTAGCGATCGGAGTTATCCAATCTCTACTGCCATGGATGATCTTTCAGTTGTCTTCTCCATTAACCTTTCCCCTTTGAGCCCTTGAAAGTCATTAGCCAAGGCTCCCCCTTCAGTCGCATCTAATTCTCGGATCTGACTTTCTGTTTTCGTTATTGTTGTTGTAGAAACCTCCGATTCTTCTCCTCTACTCTCAGCCTTCTTTGGGTGGCTGTTACTTTCGTCTCTCAGAATTTCGAACTCCTTTGGGCCCCATATGGGTGGGCCCATAACCTGATGCGCCGGGTCGGTCATCCGAGCTAACGAGAAGGATTCACGTAACCACAGACGAAATGGACCGGCCACAGATCAATACACGCCGGCCACAGATCAATACACGCAGAGGGGCTTTAAGGAGTCATAAAAATAATAAAGATAAGAATGAGGTAGAGTAAAGAGATATATTTAGTAAGTAGACAGAATAGGCAAGAGTAGAATCTCAGGAATAGCTGTAGCTTTCAATTAAGGTCTGTTTAGGACAAAATGTTACAAAGAGACTTTATAATAAAGCCGAATCTATTCTTACTTTGTCTCACTCTCTGAATGTCCAACTTGCTCTGTGAAATTGATGGATGAAGGGGTTGTCTTCTGTCTTTTCTGCAATGCTATTTGTATTCTATGACAAAAGAGTCTACACTAAATGTACTCTAAATGTGGTCCAATTAGACCGTATGTACATATAAGTTTCCAACAAGAATTGCTGCACATCTGTTCAAGCAGTTCCGTACACAAGCACTGAATCAAATATGTAAACTTTCGGTTCAATTCTGTACAGTCCGATTTGTCACGTCACGTCATGTCGCACATATGCAAACCGACACTTTTGTCAGAATCGATATATTGCCGAAGATCGTCAAAAACCAACACAGTGGTTTTTTTGAAACTGAACTCCTCACTCTTCAAACTCTTACTGCCACAAGGGGTGAGCCTCGACTCCTTACTCACATAAGACCTTCCATTACCTCCTCCAAACTCATTCTGAAGTCTCACAGTAATATACTCGATCACCATTTCAAACAATTCAAAAAATTGATCCTCAGAAATTCTCGCACCTCCAGAATTGACTTTTTAAACAAGAAGCATGTCCAAAGTCTTCCTCCCCATAGCTCCTCTTCCTCACTAACTCACTAACTTTTTCATAATCATAATCCTTAACTTGCTCTGATACCAATTGTTACAAATCAGGATCGATCTGACGCTCACAAATACACTCACGAATCACAGCGGAAGCAAATAAAAATATACAATTCATAATTTTATAGATCACACGAAAATTC
This sequence comes from Zygnema cylindricum, assembly GCA_037447655.1. Lineage (NCBI taxonomy): Eukaryota > Viridiplantae > Streptophyta > Zygnematophyceae > Zygnematales > Zygnemataceae > Zygnema > Zygnema cylindricum. Next base: position 6,251 of record JBBHKE010002080.1, on the reverse strand, counting down.
AGCAAAACATAAATATATTTCACTGAAGCTTTTCTCACTTACAATATTTCCTCACTCACTCACTCACTCAGATTGCTAACTCTGATCACTGCCACTGATAATGAAAGGCTGCCACAAGTCGTTCCCTAAATACCTTCTAAGGTACTAACAACTCACTGCCACGAAAGCCCACTACGAAACCAAACACAAGGCGCTGCAGTCCATATGCATACGTGCGCCGTACAAAACACATTGGCGCGCTGAATATTTCACGCCACGCCTAACAAGACACGAACTTCACGGCATGCAACGAACTAGCACTTAACACAAAGTAGCTGCACTAAAATGTTACACTACTGTTCATGACCAAACGACACTGACGAAACTAAATAACCGCAAATACAACTGAAACGTAATCATCAAACGTAACAAAAGTTCAACCAAACGTAAACTGAAACGTAACTTCAAACCAAACCAAGCGAAACGTAACTATAATACAATGCGAACAAAATAATACTATATCGACCAAACCCGCCGATTCTCCCAATATTCTAACAATCCCCTTCTTACAGAGGTCGCAAACGGTCAACCGAAACCGTGACCGACCGTTAACCGACCGCCCGCGCCGGATCCAAAACGGATTCGGTTGCCAAATTTTGGGGGTCGGGCGGTTACGGTCGGTTGACTCACCAAGAAAAAAATAACGGTCAGTTACGGTCGGTCAAACAAAAAACCAAAAAAAAAGAAAAGTTTGTACTTTTTTTTCCATCATTATTATTCTTTGTACTTTTGGTATCGTGGAAGTACGTGGCATCATGATTAGCGTCGCAAATCTGACACGGTACTAACACTATTCATTTCGCAAATCTTAGGGAACGCGACAAATCGTAATTATTGGCTTATTCCGTCGTACATTGATTAATTTTGTACTTTTTCGGTTACTGGCGGGCACGGTTAGTCGCGAAAAATCAAGATTCGGTTAATTTTTTTTTTTCGTAAACGAAGGTCGGTTAACGGTTAACAATTTTGGAGCCTGACAAAACTCGGTCAGGAGTCGGTTACTCTGATTTTGAAAAAAAAAAACCGGTTGGTTTTGTGTTTAATTTTATTTTACTTTTGCGGATTCTGCCCTCTTATTGGGAGAAGCGCGATTGCGCACCACCGATGAAGATCGCCCCCTCTCAAACATAACGTCGCACAAAATAATTTCGTTCGTCAAAAATAAACCGTTTTGTTTTTCCGTTTAATCAAATTGTACCGCACTGATTTTCATTTTTATATCTCTTTCACTATTTTTTTCACTGACACCTTTTTCCACCAATTCCAATATTCTACTACCTTACTTTTTTAATACTAATCGTCCCAACATTATCCCAATCTGCCGCTTGCCAACGCACACGGCGAATTAGAAAATCTAAACATTTCAGCCAAAGTCCTCTTCCTCTTCCGAACATGCAAAGTGAACATGTCTTTCTCCACGTCCTCTACCACGACCAAATCTGCAACCACGGCCCCCACGTCCTCCTTAATCTGAATATTCTTTGCCTATTTTGCCTCGGTCGAAAACAAGTCTGTACATATCGACATTCTTCCTCTTTGGAAAACTCTCCAATCTCTTCCCCTTTTCTTTCTCCTTGGAAAACTCTGCAATCTCTTCCCCTTTTCTTTCCCAATTTTCCACACATTTTTCTCCATAGTTTCTTCGTCTCTTTCCTCGTTTTCTTCTTCTTTGACGTCTTTATCATTTTCAGCTTCTTCGTCCTCCAAATCAGAATTATCCTCGACTTCTTGCAACTCTTTGCAACGTTTCTCTTTCAAAACCGCGACATCATTATCCAGATTTCCTCCAATTAGACTCCAATTCGGAGCCGAATTATCATTCGAGAGAATTGATTCAGCAGTATGATGCGCCGAGTCGGTCATCCGAGCTAACGGGAAGGATTCCCGTAACCAGAGACGAAATGGACCGGCCACAAATCAATACACACAGAGGGGCTTTGGGAATGTCACAAAAATAATAGAGATAAAAATGAGGTAGAGTAGGGAAATATATTTAGCAAGTAGACAGAATAGGCAAGAGTAGAATCTTAGGAATAGCCGTAGCTTTCAATTAAGGTCCGTTTAGGACAAAATGTTACAAAGAGACTTTATAATAAAGCCGAATCTATTCTACTTTGTCTCACTCTCTGAATGTCCAACTTGCTCTGTGACATTGATGGATGAAGGGGTTGTCTTCTGTCTTTTCTGCAATGCTATTTGTATTCTATGACAAAAGAGTCTACACTAAATGTACTCTAAATGTGGTCCAATCAGACCGTATGTACACATTAAGTTTCCACCAAGAATTGCCGCACATCTGTTCAAGCAATTCCGTACACAAGCACTCAATCAAACATGTAAACGTTCGGTTCAATTCCGTACAGTCCGATTCGTCACGTCACGTCACGTCGCACATATGCAAACCGGCACTTTTGTCAGAATCGATGTATTGCCGAAGATCGTCAAAAACCAACAAAAGCTGGGTTAATTCAGGTTACCATGAGAAGATTCTCCACTCTTGCTTGTGGAGGAAACATCTAAAAAACCCTAAAAAACCCTAAAAACCGTTTTTTAGGGTTTTAGGGTTTTTTAGGGTTTTTTTTCAAAGGAGGCAAGGTTGTGAAAAGAATGGAAAGTGAAATATTATCTGGGAACACCAATAACATTCACTATTATAGGACTCGAAACTTTGTACTTTTTATCCGTCGATTTCCATGTCCAACTCCCAAAAACATTTTCGCCTGAAAGACAGAGAAGGTAAAAAAAAATGTGTATTAAGAGCTTTTTTTTTTTGTCTTAAGATTGAAGTTGCTGTTGGTCCTGGGAATTGGATCTCGAATTGAAGGTTTTCTACTTTTCTTTATGATTTACTCAAAACAAGATGGTAATTTAATTTTCGGATACTATTTCGGTGACGACCTTCTGAAAATCGCTTAAACAACAATATGCAAACTGCCATATGGTTTTCTATGACTCTCTTAAAAAAATATAAATAAAAAAAAGAGGAGTGTCTCTTGGATCGTTTTTTCTCTTTTTTTTGTCTATACCAGGAAATCATAAAAGTAATCATAAAAGTATGTGGTTGGATAAAGAGAAGGAAATGGTTTTAGATAAACGATAAATTGATTCGTATATCATCGAATTGAAGATTTCAAATTCTTTTCACACTGTCATCCTAGGCAAAAATCATATTTAAATGTGAATATGAAGTTTCCAAAACCATGTTAAATTGTATTTGACTTTATTTGCATATTTTTCTTGTATTCAGTTTTGTGATGGACTTGCCAAATAAACCCTGTGACATGGCTGCCTTTTTTTTATCCTAAAATTCAAAAACCGCAATTATTTTTGAATCAAATTCTTAGGATGAATAGTAAAAAAAACTCACTTCATATGAGTTTTTTCACCAAAATAATTTAGAATAAAAAACACTCGATTTGTATTTTTGTGACAAATAGAATTTAATAGCTCACTGAATTTGTCATTTTCGTGACAGCACGATCAGAAAAGCTTGCTGAATGCGTTTTTTTTTTACCAAAACAAAATAAACCAATTAAAAACCCCAAAATTAATTGTAAATTAATTGTAATAAGTTAATTGTATACCCCAATTAAAAGCTCACCCGTTTTTTCATTCTTCGTGATGGCGGTTCCCACGACTTTGATCGTAAAAGTCAACGATTGATTTTTTTTTCTGAGTATCAATGTGGTTGGACTAATAGTAACATTTACTCCTTTTGGTTGTGTTATTTCGACTACATAAGTTGAATTCGGTGGACCTACATTCGTAACTCTCCGAGTTGTCGAAAAACCCTTTCCTTTTACATTTGACATCGTAATAGAGGGAGAATTATAATGGTAGGGGTTTGTGTCTTTGGGGCAAGAAAACCCCATTATGGTTTCAACCTCAGAAGCTTCATAAAAATTACAGATATAAAGAACATATCCAAAGAACATATCCAGATATTCCAGTCTTGTAAATAAGGCCTGGATTCATTGCAAAATTAGGTCTTAAAAGACTATTTCCAAAATCTAAGGCATTTCCTTTTGAAAAAGGTACAGCTGCACAAAGGAAAAAAAAAAGGGAAAAAAGAAGAGGAATAAAGTGGAGGAAGTAAACCCAAGAAAGTGAACCGAAGGAACTGAAATAAATTCATATGAAAGCTCGATAAAGTGAATTAGATTCGTACGAATTAAAATTCCACACTAACTTTATCCGTTATTCAAGTTTCTTTTGACTTAAAAGGGGCAAATAAGCTTCATTAGACATGAAGTCATCGCTAAACCTTTAATAATGTTAATCAAATTTGTTAGACATATGATCAAGTTTAAAGACCTTTTAATAAACATATAGGAAATCAAATTTGATAATCAGATTCTATGAAGATTTGTTAGACGTACGATTGGAAAGTGGTAATAAATACAACTGGCAAACTAGTTTGTTGTAATTCAAAAGTTCAAGGCAAGGCAAAAGCTCTAAAGCCCCAAAGGTAACCTAAGACTAAGTTGTCGAACCAGATTTTGGTTGTTTTATCTCTCAACTGAATATGCAGATTTATGTTGTTAAAGCTTTTTTATTTTGAATAAATTCAAAATTTTGCATTCAACATGAGTTGTAGAATACAATGACTAGAAACAACAATAACTTGCAGAAGTTACGTTAATTTTTTCATAAAGTTGACGCTCGTTATTCATTATTTTTTGAGTGAATGAACACATTTCACACGCATATACAATAATTATCGTAATACCATCATAAATTCAACCGCAAAAATCATCATAATAGTCATCATAATAATAACAACAACAACAACAAGGAACTTCAAAAATATTGACATAAGCTTTCCAACTTTTTTTTTCTATAAGTTTTTTTTTTTCGCCTACCTGTAGTTGCCAGGGCAGAATACAATGTTCCTGGACTCCATTCCGGTTTTTGGGATTTCAAAAGGGCTAAAACTCCTGCCACGTGGGGAGTGGCCATAGACGTTCCGCTTTTAATATCAAAAAGAGATCCTAAATTGTGAGAGGGTGCATTGGGGGGAAAGGCGGCCAATATATCCACTCCTGGAGCGCTAATATCAGGCTGAAGGGAGTGGGAGGGAGATGGAGAGGGAGAGGAGGATAGAAAGAGGAGGGGGAGGAAGGAGAAAGGGGGGTAGGTCAGTTTTATTTTTGTTATTGTTGTTGTTATTATTGTCGTTATTGTCTTTTCTTACCTTCATCGGATTTTTATTAATTTTATCATCATGGTCATTTCGCAATATCAACAAAATTAACGTTTTTATTATTTCGGCATTAATTAATCTCCTAATAAATTTTGAAGAATGGTAAAACTTTTGTTCTTTTTATGTTAACGTTGAGGCACACTTCAACGAAAATTATAAATTTGGATAGGTTCACTATTGCATTTACAAATGAATATAGCATAAAACAATTATGGCTAAATTGGACATATAAAAAAAGAAACACTAGGAAAGGACCAAATATAGAAATATAAAATTTGTTTTGAACATTTGTTTTTAACCTTCGTAATGTCCGCATATGGATTAGAGCCCCTCGAGGAGAATGAAGGGACCGAAGAAATGCCATTATAAGTTGTAACTACACCGGAAAGCGAAGCTTTGGGATTTCTGCGACAAATATACAAAAAACCAAACAAACAAAAAGAAATAAAATAAAAGATGACAAAGTGATCTGATTGACTTTGCAAAGAGTGATGATTAAACACTCAGACAAACAACTCGAACAATTTCCTACAAAAACAAAAACCAAAAGAAAAAAAAGGAAGAAAAAAAAAACTCACATTGTCTTAGTTGCATACTCTTAAAAAAAAATTCCGTCCGAACAATCAACATGACTTGCCGGTAAAGCGTGGACAAACGCAGAATCATATGAATAAGAATCAGTATCTCGCAAAATCATTCCGCGGCTCCCAATTTTTTTACAATCACTCCCTGTTGGAATAGATCGATGTCACCCAGGTCACAAAGGACGATTTTACCTTTGACCAAAGTTCGATTGAGAGTACTTTCCCCACATACTCTACAAAACAAATATATAACAAAACCGGTTGTTAAGAAGGAAATACAGAAAAGGTTGTACAAGGATTCGACGAGAGAATTGAAGAGTAAATTGCATCACAAAAAAATAAGAATACCGTATGGAGGGGGAGGGAGAGGGAGAGGGAGAGAGAGAGGGAGAGGGAGAGGGAGAGGGAGAGAGAGAGGGGGGGGG
>JBBHKE010002079.1:0-63042 GCA_037447655.1 Zygnema cylindricum | reverse complement strand
AGACTTTGACAAAAGAAATCAGTTTAATCAGAATAGGACTCAATTTAACCAGAATCAGAATCAGTATAATCAGAGGCAGAATAGGCCATCTACTACTACTTGTTTCTATTGTTCTGAGAAGGGTCATGGATACAGGTACTGTCCTAAACTGAAGAAGGCTAATAAGACAGGTTTATACAGGCCAAGTTGGCAACAAAGTCAGTATCACAGAGGTTTTTGTGGAAACCCTTCTCGTGGAAATGTTTTTTTTTCAGCTTCTACAACTGATGCAGATGAATCTCTCAGCTTCAATGAGCAAGAGGAGGCGGATTTATTTGCTATGGCGGCTGCCATGGAGGGTCCAAAGGATGCGGGATGGATCATGGACACAGGAGCATCTGCCCACATGTGTTGGAACAAGGCGGCTTTTACGAATCTGCAGCAAACATCTCCAAAGAATATCTACTATGCTTGCGGCATGAGTGTTCAAACCTCAGCTCAGGGTGATGTATCATTGATGGTAGATGTGGGGGGAAAGTCGGTAGAGAGAACCCTTCACAATGTTTTGTATGTTCCAGATTTCAAGAATTTTTTTTTTTCTACATCATTAGTGGAGAGCAAAGGCTTTGAAGTTGTTCTGAAAGGAGGGAGACAGGTTGTTAGCAAGAAAGGGAAAGTTGCAGTAACAGGAACTAGAGATGCTAGCAAAATGTACCGGATGGACATTGCTGAATATAAAGAAAATGATGTTCTCTACTCTAGTGTCGAATCTGATAATGAGTTGTGGCATATGAGATTAGGACACATGAATTATGATAGTTTAAAGAAAATGGTGAACTCAGGAAAAGTTGATAGAGTTTCTCTCACATCTCATCCTATAAAAACATGTGATGGTTGTTCACTAGGCAAGATTCACAAATTGCCATTTCCACACGAAACAGACCATAGATCAGAAAAAGTTCTGCAGCTCATCCATTCTGATGTTCTCGGTCCTTCACAAGTGGCTTCGGCTGGAGGTGTCCACTATATGGTCACGTTCACAGATGACTACTCGAGGTACACCGAAGTTTACTTCATGCAACATAAGAGTGAAGTGTTTACGCACTTCAAACACTACAAAGCGTGGGTGAAAAAACTCCATGGGGTTCCAATATTAGCGTTAAGAACGGACAACGGGGGAGAATACACATCAAAGGAATTCGAAGAATTTCTCCTTCAAGAAGGTATCAGTCACAATCTTACAGTTCCATTTACACCGGAACAAAATGGTGTTTCTGAGACATTAAATAGGACATTGACAGAGAGTGCTCGGTCCATGCTTGCAGATAAAGGGCTAGATTTGAAATTCTGGGCTGAAGCGCTTAATTGTGATGTTTATATTAAAAATAGAATTGCTTCTAGATCTGTTAACCGCCATTCGTCCTCACGACCAACATAGTCTCGGCAGCTTGGAAATTGCATCTCTCCGCACATTTAGTTTACCTTCGCTTCTAGAATTACCGGAATTGTCTGGTTCAATAGTGTCTATGGCGTCGTCGTCCTCTCCACCACCGAAAAGGTGGAGACTTGTACGAGTGGGACAAGGAGGTGCGAACCGTCCTGAGAGATTGTTAAGGGCGGCGGAGGCCATGGTGGAAGCAAGCAGGGGAAGAGAAGTGGAAGTGGAGCCGGAACCTGAGGAAACCGCCAGTAGCGAGGAAGGACCGGTAGACACCAGTGGAGGGGAGGGGTCAGAAAAATCACAGGACCCCGAATACACCTCAACCCGGGAAGGGGATCACGAATTGAAGGAAGATCATGAGCTATCGGAAGCGGGGTAACCAGAACGAGAACCAACGCCTCCGCCAATTGAGGAACACGCCTCAGATCTAGAGGTGATGCAAGACCCAAATAAGAAGAGTACCGCGGACGAGCAGTCGTCTGAAAGCGCAGAAAGGAAGGCAGAGGCACAATACCCCAGTGGCGACGATGTGTTCCTCCTGCGAGGGAACCGAAGAGATCCGGAGGAGGAAAGTGAACAGGGAGAGGAAATTCCAGACTACCTCTTCCCACTATCGGTCGACACCCAGCATCCGGACCTCGCCTTCAGCTTCGCCAAATGATTTTATTGGAACCCCTCGGAGTGGCCCGAGGAGTGGCGTATAGGGAAACCTGGAGATCAAATCCGTATTCCTGCCGACCTCCCGTCACACCCAGCGTGGAATTTCATCCGGACAAAAGACCTGGGAAATAACCATAAGGATTATGTGTAGCTAAACCCTCACGCCTTAACGTTCGTGGAAGTGGTAGACGACAACTATAGGTACAAGATTGATGTTCCCGGGTTACTCCGTCATTATCACCTGTGGGATGTCCGCCTCCGCGACATCATCTCTAGGGCGGAGGTCACCCTTGAGGTACGGGCACTCAAGCTGGCCCAAAAGAATGCTCTGCAGCGGGCCCGAGCTGCAAGGAAGCACGTGTCTTTTAAATTACGGAAAGTACCTCGGTGGGAACCGGCGGACGAAAAAGTAGAGGAAGTCCCCCCTGTGGCTGAACCTGAAGAACCCCGGATTCCGACACCGAGGAGCCTGCGTCGGCGGCCATTCTGCCGCGACCCGAATTAACTGAGGTTGTACCCGAGGAAGGGGAGGATCACGTTCGGGAGCAAATCACTCGGAGGCGGTTGGCAGCGGCAGATCATCATATTGCATTGCTTGAGGCGTGATGTGAGCAACTCCAACATCAACTCGACGCCCTTCGCTAGGAGTTCGAGGAGTATCGCGAGGAAACATACGACATACTCCGGAAGTTGCTGTTTCCCTGAGTAATTCAAGGAGGTTCAGCAGGACGCTGAATCCTTAGTGGGAGGCATTGTAATAGGGTTACAGGATTTGGGTACTTAGTGGCTAAGGCTAGGCTGCTATAGTTGCAATTCTAGAGCAGCGCAGCTGCGATTCCAGACCAGCGCAGCGTAGCTGCATCGCAACTTAGCGGCGTAGCAAGTTGGTAGCGCCGCAACATAGCAACGCAACATAGCAACGCCGCAAAATGTAGATGGAGGTGTATAGTTCTAGAAGGAAGTTTTAGATAGATCTCAGTTGACCGTGAAGGTCCACGTGACCGTGAAGGTCCACGTGTACAGCTGCACAGTACTAGGATGACTAGCAGTTAGTTAGTTTAAATAGTCAGGTGGGCTAGTGAATGGAGTACCTCAAGTAGACCTACACAGCTAGCGCAACCTTGTACTCTCTTCCAAGTAATAAAACGCAACCTTGTCTGTTAGTACTGTGCTCCTACTGTTGCTACGGGAAGATCGTTGGTGTTTTCCGCTGTGCATTGCGACGTGTTGTGGTGTATTGTTGCCTCTTTTACAACACCAAATCATTGCCTATGCCTTTTCTCTATTTTAATACACGTGAATTAAAGAAAACCAAGCGTTCCTACCAAAATTGGACTAAATCTTAACTTGAGTTTTTAAATCAGTTTTGAATGCGGTGGAGTCTAAATCACAAGTCCACCTCACATTAACCTGAGGTTGTGTGGAATAAACAAACATAATCATAATGGTCAACTATTGATCACATTTAGCCATGACTTAAAAAAAAAAAGTGGACATGCAATATTTTTGAAGTAACAACTCTGGCTTCTATCAACGATGTGTTGTCCATAGCCATTTTCAGCCATGGATTTACCCTCGGAAGAACCACAGACTACCCCAAAAACAGGCTACTTTGAATCCACCCAAAATTCTACAAAATAAACAAAACAAGCTGAAACTATATAAACAGATTTTTTCTAAGTCACTTAGTATTCCCAAAATTATTCATATAAAATTACCGAACAAAATTATCACATCATCCAGTCAAAGTTAGAGAAAAACAGTCTACCAGAACTTTGATTGATCAAACCAACTTCACAACAAATTAAAACACAAACCAGGAACAAACTAGGTCCTGTAAATCTGTGACAATATTAAAAATACAAAGATGAACACACATGCAAATTTTCAGATAATTATGCCAACAGATCTGAGAGCAATCCTCAGATGAAATTACCAAAAATGACCAAAAACAGATTTTGGTAAAGCAAGTTCCTAAGTTAAAAAATGATTAAGTCCTACAAATATACACTAGAGCTCACTACACCGTCGATCGTATTTAGTGTATTGAACACTAATTCGGCGCCCCTAAATTTTGAGGGTTTTACCTAAAATAGGGTAAAGGATACTAATTTTTCCTGTACGCTAATTACGAGATGAACAATTAGTGTACACCATTTTAATTTATGTATATTTTTATTAGTGTTGAATACGGAACATGTCGGTTCGTATAAAATGTACTTTTTTATCATACTAGTACGGATATTTTAATAAAATCTCTGCTATCGCACGGAAAACTGCCCTGTGAATTAAAGAATTTCATATTTGTACCTGTTTTAGTGTACATTTGTTTGTCGCGTATTGTCTACACCGTAAAAAACCGAAATTAGAGTTAGGAATTAATTAGAGTGAAAGTATGCGATAGTGAACGAATTGTCAGAATCTGTACTTTTACCTATATTAACGTAGATATCCTCTCGACAAATCAGCTGTACCCATATTGGCGTAGGTTGAAAAATTAGTGTATAACTTTTTTTTCGAAATTTTTCTGAGTCAAAATTAGTGTACATGACACTAAATTATTCTACACACTAATAATTTCTATACACTAAATACGATCGACGGTGTACTGAATGTACGGAGGTATACCAGCCGTATGCATTCTACCAGCTACCTATATTAATGTTATTATATCCAAATAATTCGAGGTATGTCAGAATGAGTAAATCTACACTATTAACTAATACAAAAAAAAACAAACCATTGTTGTTTCAAATATTTACAAATACACACAATCTCACAAAATCGTATGTTGAGTCATGCTACGTCACTCAACGAGATTCCTTGAATTTCTTCAAAGAATTCGGGGCGTCCAAAAATAAACATTGTGTGATTGCCACGATTCGCATGGTCACAAAATCCGAACGAAATCCATGTGAGCCTTCAAATATCCCACGACGTCGCGAAGAGCATTCACGTCCACTTGCCAAATAAGGGTATGTCCCCATATGCATAAGTAAGGGTTTTTTTTCTGTCGTTTTGCTGGAAAACTTAGAGCCGTACTGCCTAAGTTCCAACAATACGAAGGAATCGCAAATTTGTAGAGTACAATTTGCGTCATCCTCGAACTTACGATGTACAAAAATTTGTCGTCTTGTGTTTTTCGACCCACTTTGACGACAAAAAACGTCATCTTCAACCTTATCTTTAAAACACATGTGCGATGTGTTTTAAAACTAGAGATTTTCTATAAACAAACAGGAACATATATTCGCACGTGCCGCAATTTTCGAAATTTTTTATACGATTTCCAAGGACAGAGAAAAGTACAAAATTCGCTATTTTTTGTCCGTTTTCATTCGAATACGATGAAGAAAAGTACAAAATTTGTTTGGATTTGTCCTTTTTCGTCCAGTACAGATTTTTTGTTTGCAGGGGTCTTCAAATTCCGATGCCATTTCACGTCAACCAGATAGGAGACGCAAAGGCAAAGCGCCTTGTCTTCAGCCATGAAACGACACAGGCTGGAAGGCGGTACGTCTACAATGTCACGGTAAGACATGCGACGTCACAAGCAGTTCCAAAAAATAACGTGCGACCACATATTGTAGACATTCACAACGACACAGGTATCGTTGACGTATACAATCGTCACAAGCGTAAGTTACGATTTCGTCCTTACAAACATAGGGACACTTGAAAGCCGGGTCAGGCGGATCAGCGCTAAAAAACAAAGTAAGTTTGCTAAGTTATAAGTTCATGGGGACATACCCTAAGACGCTCTGTACCTGTGGCGTCCTTTTTCATAAATGCGCATGTCGCATTATGTTTTGTACGAGAGACATACTTTTTCAACATTTCAAATATTTCGGATCGGATCGCTTCTCGATCCGTTGTCCATTTCTCACCGTATTACGTACCACTCAAATAGTCCCTCACGTCCCTTTAATTTCAATCGTATAACTACTCCCCCAATCCGCAAATCCATTCGAACTTTCATTCGTTCCACCACATTACTTTTGGTAATAACTTACTCATGAAACGTCGCGTGCGCACAAAATGTCGCGTACGCACGAAACTAACTTTTCAAAACAACACTCCCCTGAAAATTTAGTTTCGTGCACCCAAAATAAAATATGCAACGTGTCAAATGTAACTGTACCTTTGCGTACCTCCAAATTTACTTATTTTTTTTTCTTCGTTTAAACGTTTCCACTACGCTCGCTGACATCACCACTGCTTCAGTTGCGTGCTGCCATGTCTTCACAATCCATCCTTCCTAAACACACCATTGCTTGTGCTCCCTCTTTCTACAACTTCAAAAATAATAACTTCCTCTTTCATCCAATTTCAAAATTCAAAATACTAAATCCGAAATTCCACAAAAATTAGTGAATATCAAAGGTAACCACCTCCATAAAATTACTTTTCACTATGTTTTCTTTTAACCACTTTCTGCACATGTTTTCTTCTACGGTTGATCCTTTGAATTCTTCTTCTTTTCCTTGTTTTTTTAATGAATTTTGGTATTCTCTCAATTTTTGATCTTATACTCTCTTTTCCAATATTATAAACTTCGTCTCTTTCTCTAATTTTATGAACACATTTTCTCTCTCCTTCTCTAAGTACAGTAATCTCCTCATGCAAATTAATTTCAGTTTCCACTTCCAAATGACCTTCACTTCCTCCAACAATTCTCACTTCAATAACCTCTTCCTCTCGTAAATATTTGTCACTCACCAATTTGTCGCAGACAAAATTGATAGTAACCGGATCCTTGTCTGTCACCTCTTTCTCCACTCCATTTTCAGTGACACCAAATTCTTCTCTTCATTCCTCATTTTCCATATTTTGAAAAACAGTAGTCGGCAAATGTACAAATTTGTCGACTGGAAGTGTAACCATTCGTGTAGGGTTGAACTCGATTGTCATCCCATCCGGTTTTAAAGTTAATTGTGACCATATGCACTTTTATATAACGGACATACTCTGAAGGTATGCCCTAAATCGTTAGAGTAAAAACAATTTTGTGATTTACACTTCTTTATATTTTTCTGAAACTGTGATCTAACACCCTAAAAAAAGCCACTTTATTTTCCTCTTCACCTAAAACATATCTGATTGCTAAAGGTAATTTCCAATCCCTTTTATCAAATTTTTTTAATCTATCTAAAGCACAACTATATTCCTTAGGTAATCCTTTTATTAACAAAAGAGCCTTTTGAGCATGTGTAAAGTTTCCTCCTGCCAAATTATTTTCTACAAACAATCTTTGCAAACTAAGGCAACATTTCAACATGCTGCCTCCAACATACTTATATTCAACTATTTTTGTAACACTATTCATCCAATGAGAAGTCTTTTGGTATATACGTTCTAACCACTTCCATAATTCAAATGCATTTTTCAGATCAAAGTAAGTCATTACAAGTTCCTTGGTCAATGATAGCTTGATAATCCGCAAACACTCAAAGTTCTTCTCCTCCCATCCAACCGATGATTCAGCACATGTCCTATCCACCACATCCATTTTCTCCCTCAACTTGAAGTAGCCCTCCATAACACTCTTCCAACAGTAATATTCACATCCATCAAATATGGGTAATATTGATTAATCCAGTATGGGTGAAACTCTGAGACCTCCATAAGTCCTCAGAGTAGACAGCTTCTAAGAAGCCTCTAGGATAATCCTGACCCCTTTGTGTTCCAGCAAAAATAACTGCCACCATGGCAGACAAAAACCCTGATCACCTGCACCCCTGTGAAGGCAAGACTCCCCTGAGTCGGTAGCAAAAAGAATCTCTGAATTTGCTCCCCTGAGCAGTAAGTTATGGAGGGTCAAAGTTGACCTTTTGTACAGAAGCTCTCTGGAGAGAGGGTCCTATCTTCTAATTTTTCTAAGTCCTATCTCTCTCACAGACTCTATCTACTGATGTACGGAACCAATCAGAGTTGAGTTCCGTACGCAAAAGTACAGCTGCCGGTGTACTTTAGGTACGGAAATTGTACGACATGGCCTAAATGTCACACATGTCAAATCCGGATTCGATGCCATAATCTCCGGAGATTCTACAATCCAACGGAATTTCGCCACGCGTCATCCGATGTGGCGATGGCCACAAACCGCCGAAATCTTCCTCCGCGATCTCGGCGCTAATCCCGGCCGTCCGATTAAATTCGGATTTAATCGTAGCTGTAATAAATACATGCGCGGTATTTGTTTCACATACGAAACAAATGCGCGGTATTGATTTTTGTCCGTACCATAATTCGTACATTATATATTACTGGATCTATGCATCCCGTAATTCATTTCAGTTAAATGATTTATCGCACGTATAATCATTTAAATAAATATCAAACTATATGATACGTAATACTACGGCTAGACTTAACGGCTAAGGCTACCGGCTATTCCCTGTCTGCCGGCTGGTAGGTACAAGGATCAAATCCTGCCGCCGGCACATACCTTTTAAATAAATAAATAAACCCTAATATAAAATTCCCGTAAACCTCAGGATAGCCAAGGTAGCCATGGCTCTAGCTTCCTCTCCAATTTCTCAGTGACTGCGACAAGTTTGAGAGTTGGAGAGAGAAGTTAGAGATAAACTGCCTCGACTTCTATATTTCTTTTCAGACCTAGAAAATACTAATAAAACCATTAGTTTCTACACTCCTCTTATTTTCTAGTCAATCTTTAATTTCAGACCACACTTCTCCCTGCAAAAAATTAGCTTAGCGGAAGGCACAGGTTTGGTCATCATATCTGCTACCATCTCACTATCTGGTCTGTACTCTAAACTGATTATTTTGTTTTCTACTTTCTCTCTAACAAAGCTGAGTCTGATGTCCATGTGTTTGGCTTTAAAATGGTGTTTAGGATTGGCAGAAATAGCGATTGCTGCGTGATTATCACAAAATATTTTCTGCACACCACTCTTAAGGTGACCAAGCTCACCAAGCAAAGACTTGACCCACATCAATTCTTTTACAGCAGAGCAAGAGGCCATATACTCAGCCTCCATGGTGGACTGAGCAATAACCTTTTGCTGTTTGCTACTCCAACAGCAAGCCCCATCACCCACATATAATACATATCTAGAAGTACATCTCCTCATTGGAGCATCACCATAACTGGCATCACTCCAAGTAGTGATGTCAGTATTCTCCCCACCCAAATGCAACCATAGATCTCTAGATCCTACCAAATATCTAAGGACTCTCTTAGCTGCCTCCCAATCCTTCTTAGTGGGAGCATTTAGACTTCTACTCAGCACTCCTATAGCTGCAGCAAAATCCGGCCGGGTACAATTCATAAAATAGATTAGACTTCCCACTACTTGCCTGTAAGGAATAGTCTGCATGAACTTCTGTTCATCAGGAGATAATTCCTCGTCTAAGACTATGACTCCTTCCTCACTCCCCTCACTTCCCTTGTTCAACTCCATTGGAGTTGTACAACTATTAGCTTTATCCATTTGAAATTTTTCAAGCATGTTCCCTATTGCTTCCTTTTGAGTCAGTTTTATAATTTTCCTTTTCCGGTCTCTCTCTACTTGAATTCCCAAAATATATTTTGCTTCTCCCATATCCTTCATTTCAAATCTCCCCTTAAGATCGGTTTTCAGTTTGTTAATTTTTTCCATTGATTTACTTAATACAAACAAATCATCAACATAAATTGCAATAAATATCAAACCTTCCTCATCTTCAAAAACATAGATTGAGTGATCTGAGCTGATCCGAATATATCCCAGACCGGTAAGAAACTCATCAAGCTTCTTATTCCATTGTCGAGGTGCCTGTTTCAAACCATAAAGAGATTTAATCAGCCGGCATACCTTACTCTCCTCTCCTTCCTCCACAAAACCTTCGGGTTGTCGCATGAAGATCTCCTCTTCCAATTCTCCATGCAAAAAGGCTGTCTTGATATCCATCTGATGTACTTCCATGTCTTCCGCCGCTGCTAAACTAAGAAGTATGCGGACGGAGGGAAATCTGACCACCGGGGCAAAGGTTTCCTCGTAGTCAATTCCTTCCTTTTGTGAAATCCCTTTGCCACTAATCTCGCCTTGTAGCGTTCGATTGTGTTATCTGGGTTCAGTTTTAATTTGAAAACCCACTTACAACCAATTGGTTTTCGGTTAGGTGGACAGTCCACCAGCTCCCAAGTATCGGCTGCCATGATTGAAGCCATCTCCTCATTGATGGCTGTCTTCCACCGGTTTCTTTCTGGACAAGTCATCGCCTCTCTATAAGTTTGAGGTTCATCTTGATGAGATAGTTTAGTTACCTTGTTATTAACCTGTTTTTCTTGCAGTCTTTTGCTACTTCTCCTCCCCCCCTCAAAATCTGAGGCCGGAATAGATGGTTCTCGTGGATTCTTTCGAACAAACTCGGCTTCTCCCCTATCCCTTGATTCCGAATCAATTTCCACCACGTCTTCCGCTTCGAGCAGAGTTGTCACTGGAGTTTCCACAGCCGAGTCCTTTTCGGTCTGATTTATTCCTGCAAGAATGTCATCTTCTCTAAAACCTGGATAGTTAGGAAGCTCAAAGTCATCGGAATTTTCTGACTCAAATTTGATTTTTACTGACTTCGTATATTTGAAGGGATCCACAGACTTTCCTTCATCCATAACTACTAGATGTTTTACTAAGATAATATCTTCCCTTTTTAGATCATAAACTCTATATCCTTTAACATCTTCATCATATCCTAATAAGTATCCCGGTTTTCCTTTAGGATCTAGCTTCCAATTGGACCGATCAGTATCCAGACTGAACACTTGACTGCCGAAAACCTTTAAATGAGATATGTCTGGTTTCCGGCCTGTCCATCTCTCTTAAGGTGTTTGATCTTTTATAGCTGAAGTAAGAACTCTATTCTTGAGGTAATTAGCACAGTTCATTGCTTCTGCCCAAAACCTTTTTCCTATCTTTTTATCTGACAACATACTTCTAGCACTATCACTTAGTGTTCTATTTAACCTTTCAGCTACCCCATTCCGTTCCGGATTTTCTGGAACTGTCTTTTGATGTTGAACCCCATCTTCCCTCAAAAAATCCTCAAACTGGTTAGAAGTATACTCTCCACCATTGTCACTCCTTACTCTCTTGATTGGAGTTTCATGGAGTTTTTCGCTCCATGCTTTATATTGTCTAAAACAATCCTCAGCTTTGGACTTGTTTTTCAAAAAATATACCCGAGAATATCGAGACCAATCATCAGTTATAGTCATCATAAATCTCTTCCCCCCCGGTGAGGGCACTTTAGCCGGACCCCAAATATCTGTGTGTACTAGATCTAGGATTTTTTCTCCCTTATAGGTGGCTGACTTAGGAAAGGGTAATCTGTGTGCTTTACCTTGAGCACATCCACTACAATCACTTATATCATCACTCTCACTGAACTTAATCCCTTCCACCACTCCCATCTTTTTCATCTCTCTTAACTTATCTAGATTCACGTGCCCAAGCCTCTTATGCCACATCATAATATCATGAACACCAACATAGTAAAGTTTCTTCTTTTCATTACTTAAGATCAGCCTAAACATCCCATGGCTACCTTTCTCAGCAATGAAATAGACATCATCCTCAAAACTAGCAGTAAAGACACCTTCCCTAGTGCTAGTAAAAAAACCCTTATCATCTAATACTCATGTAGAGATAAGATTTTTGTTCAGCTCCGGAATAAACAATACATCGGAGAATGTTAATATGGATGTCTTTCCTTCTACTAACACTTTTAGATCTACCGATCGTACAAGAGTAGTGGTGACTATCCTCCCTTCCCCGTACTCTATCTCTACGGTGGGAATCTTTCTTATCTTAGTGAACTGGTGTCTATTCTTACACATGTGCATGGAGGCACCTGAATCTACAATCCAGCCTGCTTCACCTTTCAATCCACCGTAAGCACATTTCTGCCTTCGTGGAATTTTGACCTCATTTTTCGCCTCCAACTCCTCATCCAAAAGGAGCTCATCGTCCTCGTCCTCGGATTCAGCCTCAAGTACCTGTGTGACAAGGGCCTTTTTCTTTCCTCTCGGGGTACCACCGGTCTGCCCCTCCTTTAATCGAAGCTCGGTTAGCTTAGTGCACTCTGCCATATAGTGCCCCGGTTTCTTACAAAAGTGACATAGACCTTTGGGAGCCCTTGGTTTGAACTCATCGGCCTGTTTTTTCTGCTCCCTACCCCCATAGTTTCCGATCGGTTTTCGGGAATCCGTGTTCCTCCAATCAGTCGCTGTTGCTACGGCTTGGCCACTTTTTCCTCCCCTTCGAATCTCAATTGTATTCTCTTGAACGAGAATCATCCCTACCACTGAGTTCCATATCCACCTTGAGTCAGGCAAGTCCTGCACACGGTAAACTATGTTCACGAACTCATCAGGTAACTTCATCAGTAAACAGTTTTTCTTTTCTTTTTCACTAAAATCTTTTCCCGCACTCTGTAGCTCCATGAAGAGTGTAGCAAGCTCATTGCAAAAATCCAACATATTTCCCCCTTTGTATACATACTCCTTAACTTTCTGATCAGCCAACTGTTGTTGCTGAATCGTACCACTTCGGTACATCTCTATGAGAGCCATCCAAAGATCGGATGCTCTTTCTACCTGCAAATGAAGACATGCAAGTCCTTGAGTGAGATGGCGTAGGATGAAGTGGTTTGCCGCCATATTGTTTAAGTCCCAGGTTTCAGTATCATTCTCCTCATTCCTCGGAATAGGTGACATGAATGTGGAACCAGTTGCTTTAGGTGTGGTCGTCTCCTTCTCCTTTCCTTTGTCCACCACCTCTCCTTCTTTTGTTTCCTCCGTTGAAGGTGGGTCCTCTTTCCTGGTGAATCTGGTTCCTCCAAACCTTGGAGGAATTCCAAGACTTGATGGACGCCCCAACCGTCCACTCACTATCCCCCAAAACCTTTTTTCGCATAGAGCTCCTATCATCATACTTTCCCAGTATATGAAGCCAGTTCCAATAAAGATTGGTACCCTAGAGGGTGGGCCCATAACCTGAAACTCTGAGACCTCCATAAGTCCTCAGAGTAGACAGCTTCCAAGAAGCCTCTAGGATAATCCTGACCCCTTTGTGTTCCAGCAAAAATAACTGCCACCCTGGCAGACAAAAACCTTGACCACCTGCACCTTTGTGAAGGCAAGACTCCCCTGAGTCGGTAGCAAAAAGAATCTCTGAATTTGCTCCCCTGAGCAGTAAGTTATGGAGGGTCAAAGTTGACCTTTTGTACAGAAGCTCTCTGGGAGAGAGGGTCCTATCTTCTAATTTTTCTAAGTCCTATCTCTCTCACAGACTCTATCTACTGATGTACGGAACCAATCAGAATTGAGTTCCGTACGCAAAAGTACAACTGCCGGTGTACTTTAGGTACGGAAATTGTACGACATGGCCTAAATGTCGACACATGTCAAATCCGGATTCGGTGCCATAATCTCCGGAGATTCTGCAATCCAACAGAATTTTGCCACGCGTCATCCGATGTGGCGATGGCCACAAACCGCCAAAATCTTCCTCCGCGATCTCGGCGCTAATCCCGGCCGTCCGATTAAATTCGGATTTAATCGTAGCCGTAATAAATACATGCGCGGTATTTGTTTCACATACGAAACAAATGCGCGGTATTGATTTTTGTCCGTACCATAATTCGTACATTATATATTACTGGATCCATGCATCCCGTAATTCATTTCAGTTAAATGATTTATCGCACGTATAATCATTTAAATAAATATCAAACTATATGATACGTAATACTACGGCTAGACTTAACGGCTAAGGCTACCGGCTATTCCCTGTCTGCCGGCTGGTAGGTACAAGGATCAAATCCTGCCGCCGGCACATACCTTTTAAATAAATAAATAAACCCTAATATAAAATTCCTGTAAACCTCAGGATAGCCAAGGTAGCCATGGCTCTAGCTTCCTCTCCAATTTCTCAGTGACTGCGACAAGTTTGAGAGTTGGAGAGAGAAGTTAGAGATAGACTGCCTCGACTTCTATATTTCTTTTCATACCTAGAAAATACTAATAAAACCATTAGTTTCTACAATGGGTAGCCGTGGGCGTGGGCCCATAACCTGTTCTCCATATCCATTTTCAGCCATGGATTTACCATCGGAAGCACCACAGACTACCCCAAAAACAACCTACTTTGAATCCACCTAGAATTCTACAAAATTAACAAAACAATCTGAAACTACATAAACAGATATTTTCTAGGTCACTCAGTTTTCCCACAAATATTCATATAAAATTACCTTACAGATTTAGCACACCATCCATTCAAAGTTGCAGAAAAACAGTTTGCCAAAACTTTGATTGACCAGACTAACTTCACAACGAAGTAAAGCACAAACCATGCATACACTATGCCTGTAAATATGTGAAAACAATTAAAATAGAAAGAGGAACACATATGCAAAATTCTAGATAATTTTGCAAATAGATCTGAGAGCAATCCTCAGATGAAATTACCAAAAATGACTAAAAAGAGATTTTGGTACAACAAGTTCCTAAGTTCAAAAATGACTAAGTCCTACAAATGTACACTACACCGCGAATCGTAATTAGTGTAAATTACTCTAATTCGGTCGCTCGAAATTTTGACTCTATCATAGGAAATAGAGTAAACGATTCTACTTTTTTCATTATTCTATTTAAGGTAAAGTTTAATTAGCGTTTTTAATTCTATTATAGGTTCGTTTTAAATAGTGTGAAGTACGGACGGTGTCAGACCGCAAAATTGTACTTTATTAAGTAAAAAAATACAAATAATGATTTAATACAGGCCGTTATCATGTGACTGCGTTTTAACAAACCGCGTAGTGCAAACGTCATAGTGACGATAAACTGTACGTTTTGCCAAATTGTGTAGGAATACCTTATTTACAGTAGAGGATATTAGGGTGCCAAATTAGAGTACTTAAATAAATTAGAGTAAAATTCATAGTTGAATAAGCTCTATCACATAAATTAGCGTTAATTACTCTAATTTTTTTTTATAGTTTTTGTACTCTAATTTTTTCATTACTCTAATTACGATTCGCGGTGTAGAGGTCACTACCGAATGTACGGAGGCATACTAGCCGTACGCATTCTACCAGCTACCTCTATTATTGTTAGTATACCCAAATAATTCGAGGTATGTTAGAATGAGTAAATCGACACTATTAAGTAATACACAAAAAGACAAACCATTGTTGTATCCAATATTTACAACTACACACAATCTCACAAAATCGTATGTTGAGTCATGCTACGTCACTCAACGAGATTCCTTAAATTTTTTCAAAGAATCCGGGGCGTCCAAAAATAAACATTGTGTGATTGATGCGATTCCGCGTGGTCACAAAATCCGAACGAAATCCACGTGAGCCGTCAAATATCCCACGATGTCGCGAAGAGCATTCACGTCCACTTGCCAAATAAGACGCTCCGTACCTGCGGCGTCCTTTTTCATAAATGCGCATGTCGCATTATGTTTCGTACGAGCGACATGCTTTTTCAACATTTCAAATTTTTCGTATCGGATCGCTTCGCGATCCGCCGTCAACTCAAATAGTCCCTCATGTCCCTTTAATTTCAATTGTATAACTACTCCCCCAATCCGCAAATCCATTCGAACCTCCACATTAATTCCGGTAATAATTTACGCATTAAACATCGCGTGCGCACAAAATGTCGCGTACGCACAAAAATAACTTTTCAAAACAATACTGTGAATTACGTGCGCTCATGAAAACCAAGCCATACATTCCGGTCGATATTTGATCAATCCCAAGGAGTGTAAAGAGAAAAAGAATACTATGAGTATGGAGTGCAAAAGTTGAGATGAAAATACAACATTGCGCTAGTAATAGATTCTTCTATAGTCTCACAATAGATAGCCCTTAGACTAAAACACCAAGGAGCACAACAAACACCTGTATACAACTCAATACGATGACGAACCATCATATTAAGGCTCCTCAACCAATTAAAATCTCTCCTTTATACTCTTACAAAGGCACTTATGCGCACATAGCAAGATCGAGAAACCCAAACACAACCCAATGAAAGTTGCAAAAAACAAAATAACTGCCCACAGAAACTACTACGCTAAAACATTAAAACTCTCCACCAAATCACCGATTTAGTAAGACTCGGCTTATAAAAAATAACCTCCCCGTCAAAGTCTCTACGACTAATAAAGTGCACATTCGAATTTTAAATGCCCAAGTCAACTTTTTCTCTCTTCTTACTATTGTCCGTTTTAACCCAATTCATAAGTTTGAAACTTTCGCCCCACATCCTAACCGGTGGTGGTTGTTATAAGGGAGGAAGGGGGCGACGTCGTGATTGATTATTAATGAGGAGAGAGAGGAGTGGTAAGATGTGGAGGAGGAAAGTGTGGAGGAGAGCGACGTGGAGGGGGACGAGGAGGTTGGGTTAGTGGAGAAGGTGGGCGAGGACAAGGAGTAGGGGGAGAATGAGGACGTGGGGATGGTGGAGGACGATGAGGAGGAGAGGAGGAACGAAGAAGTGGTGGTGGGTACACCACAGCAAATTATTGCAAAGAAAAAATCCCTTGTCATTGACTCTACTTCTTGCCGCAAAATTAACAATTTCCTTTCAAAAATTTCAATTTCATAGAAGGTATGGATGAAACAGGTAAGTAATGTGAAGGCATTAGACAACTTTGATATCTTAAATTCTTCTCTTTCATCACCAACAGGTGCAGACAGAGGTAGGAGGGTTGGCATTGAGAGGAAGATAAGTATAGAATTTGAAATCGAGAAGTGGGGTGAAATTTAATAGCGAACAAAGAACTACAAATAAAAAAATTACAGAGAGATTTGAGAGAAGGTTATTGAGTCCTGATTTTTGGGGTGGGGAGAGAGATGCAGAAGATGATTTGAAGTGAAACATGTAAAAAATTTATGTATATCGCTAGATAAACTCCCATTTTCTTCCACTACACAAAATTTTGAACATTATAGAAAATAAGATATAACCTTTTAGACAGTGAATTCAAAAGCCGCTCCAAACTATTTTCTTTCAACATTCTAGAGTATCTATACCCACGACATGTATTATAATTTTTTGGAATCTCTGAATAGTGCTTAGATGTTAGATTCAAATATTCAATGTTCGCCACTTTCGGCGGACTAATAATTTTATCGATTTCAAATTTTTCGCAAACTAAATTAAAATTTTGAGAAGCCATTCGTGGTCATCTTGGGAAGGGAGGACTTACATTTGCAAGTAAACTTGTTCGCCTTGTTGTTGTATCCTGGATTGCATGCACATGTTCGTGATTTTCCGTACGTACTATTGGAGCAGATATCGCCTCCCCCACAAGGCCTTCCTGGTTGGGTCGCATTGCAAAACGCGTCACAATCGCTTTTACTTCGTTGATATGTGGATTTACATCTGGATGAGAGGAATGAGCTAAACAGGCAATTGGTGGCCAACTCTTTACAACCTGGATGCTCATTGCTTTTGATAATCGGCCCGGTGAAGTAGTTGTTTGTAGCATCACTGAAAATAATGTGAAAAAAACACAATTTGGCAACCAATGAAAATCCATGAGAATATATATGGAAAATAAAAATGTCTAAACATGACGCTTGAATCAAGTAGAACGAGTCATTAGAGCAAATTATAGACTATCCTCTTCTTAGCAAGAGTTTAAATTTAGGCTTTGCTTTAAAAATACATATGAAATGCTCATTGGATTGTAAAATTAATTAGTAAACATTACATTCGGAGAGCACATATACTGGAAATTTTTGAAGTATCTGTCATTTTAGAATCCCCCCTCCTAATTTGACATATTGACAAATTCGTAGCGAAACTTCTAATAAATTTCACTTTCGTATTTCAAAATAAAAAGTGAAGAAAAAAATATACATTTTCAGTGATTATGTCAAAACATCCATCTTTATGAGAACTAAAATGGTATGCAAAACACCATCAATGTTTCGAGCACAGCTTTGCTAAACAAAAGTAATCAAGTAAAAAACCCAAACAATAATAACCCGTGAAACCATATGAAATAATAGAGTAGATCACAAAATGGATACAAATACAAGAGAAATGCACAAAGTTGTCACACCAGATGGCTTTCTTTCACAGTCTCCACCGCCCTTGCCCCTTGTTGGTCTATCGCAAACCAAAACCATTAAGAGCACGCTTTTTATGTGTAGCATAACCATAGTGGCATAGGTCTTACAATAATAGGAGGGACGACAATTGAGTGATGTATGACGGAATTCCTCCACTCAACTAGTTGTTTCCTACGAATTTGTGACATTGGGTATCCACAGCACCCCCCCCCCAAGCAATTGCCTCCTAGTTAGTGTGGGCCAATAGGTTATAAACCAGAAATCTTGAGTTTGAATCTTTAATAAGTAAATATCTAGATTTGTTATCCATTATTACATATATGGGTATGTATATGTATATGTATATGATGACCGTAATGTTGAATTAATATTTTGTAGTATTGGGTGAATTCGACCTTCCCTAAACCAAGTCCACAATGTCACGTGTCTTACATGAATTGGATGGATTTCAGTTGATCGATGGTCCATGGAATGAATCCACTCAGCTTGTTGCTATCCAAACTTCTACAATCCCCTCACCCCCACCCGCCAATTACCTCATAGTTAGTATGGGCTAGCAGGTTACAAACCAAAGACGCAATTCAGTTTAAATTATTAGTATACTCATCTAAATGTTTTTTGGCCACCATCAAGAAAAGCAAAATAAAACAATCATAATTTAGAATCGAGTTTTTGTTATAGTTGATAGATTTGACCTTCCTTTAAAACAAATCCATCAATGTATGGGTCTTACAAGAATTGGAGGGATGTCAATTGACCGATGGTCCACGAAATGCTTCCATTTAATTTGTTACCATCAAGACCTCTATGACACCGAGCACCCTCCACCCTCAAGTTGTTTTCCAGTTAGTAAAACCAAAAAAAAATTGAGTCGAATTCGGTACTAAGTTAATCTCAAGGATCTCTAGCCACCATCACAATTAGAAAATTAAAATATTGTAGTTATGGAAGCACGTTCTCTTGAATTCATGGATTTAACTATCGCTTTGAGAGATACATGGTGTCGTGTGTATGGATTAATATAAGTTTGAAAAAAACAATACAATTGGATTTTTTTTATGTTCAAAAGGACGAGATACCTAACATCAACGTTTATAGCCGATTATTGATCTATCGACTCTCATTGGTTAGGACAATAAATTTCATAACAATCAATTTATCGACATTTGATAGTATCGATATCGCGGACTATCGGTACAACCACAGTATGACATGAATCCTCGCTGATATATCTTACAAGGTTGTGAGGGATAATAGTTGACCTATGGACGCGGAAATGCTTCCACTCAACATGTTAGCACTTAGACCCCTGCGACACCACCCATGCCCACCCTCCCACCCACGCGCCAAGTGCCTCTTAGTTAGTATGGGCTACTTAGAAAATAAACCGAAAAAACAGTCCGTGAATTCTTAGTAAATTCACCTTAGGGCTTTCAAGCCAACACTTCCGTTATAAAGATATGATAAACATATTTGATTTGGTTTTTCATTGCAATCCCCATATTCAAACTTTCTTTGATAAAACAATTATGTCGTTTGTCTTACAATTCGGTGAGAGATGTCAGATTATATATTGAAGATGGAATTTTTCCACTCAGCTTGTTCTTATCTAGATATCTATAACACGCAACATCACCCCCCCACCAGCCCTCCCCCACCCCAAAAAATGCACAGTTAGTATAGGCTACAAAGCTTTTACCAAAAATAAAAATTGCGGGTGAATTCTTAACTATTTAATCTAAAGGTCTCCTTACCTACCATCCCTATTCGAAAGAAAAAATTTAACATTATGAATTGATAATTTGAAGACATGGAAATACACCAGATAGATATTATTGATCGCCTTCCTCAACAGTGAGCTAGAGGAAGAAATCTTCATGCGGCAACCAGAGGGGCTTGTAGAAGAAGGAGAGGAGAGCAAAGTCTATAGACTTATAAAGTCCTTATATGGACTAAAGCAGGCTCCTTGAGAATGGAAAAAGAAACAAGATGAGTTTCTCACTGGTCAAGGATATATCCGGATCAGTTCTGACCATTCTATTTATATGTTTGAAGATGAGAATGGTGTTATTTTTATTGCAATTTATGTGGATGATTTACTGGTGTTAAGTAAGTTGATGGAAAAGATCAATAAGCTAAAGAAAAATCTTAGAAGCAAATTCGATATGAAGGATTTAGGGGAGGTAAAATACATTTTGGGAATTCAAATGGAAAGAGAAATGGGGAAAAGGATTATCAGACTTACTCAGAAAGAAGCTATAGGAAATATACTTGAGAAATTCTATATGGATAAGGCAAACGTTTTGTACCACTCCCATGGACTTAAAGAAAGTAAGTGATAGGAGTGTAAAAGAAGGAGTAATAATCTTAGATGATTGAATGAGTCCAAATGAAAGACAATTTATGAAATTTATTCTTTATAGGCAGGTTATGGGAAGCTTAATCTACATTATGAATTGTACTAGACCGGACATAGCAATAGCAGTTGGAGTCCTCAGTAGGAGTTTTAATGATTCTAGGAAGAGAGACTGGGAGGGAGCCAAGAGAGTCATGAGATATTTGGTGGGCAAGAGAGTCATGAGATATTTGGTGGGAACCAAGGGTTTTTGGTTACATTTGGGAGGGGAGCACACTGCCATCACTACTTGGAGTGGTACTTTTTATAGGGATGCACCTATGAGAAGATACACTTCTGGGAATGTGTTGTATGTGGGGGAATGGTGATTGTTGTTGGAGTAGCAAACAACAAAAGGTGGTTGCTCATTGTTGGAGTAGAAAACAACAAAAGGTGGTTGCTCAGTCCACTATGGAGGCTGAGTACATGGCCTCTTATTGTGCTGTGAAAGAGTTGATGTGGGTTAAGTCTTTATTGCAAGAATAGGTGTAAATGAAGGAAGGAGTGCATGAAGTGTTTTGTGATGATCAGGCTGCCATTGCAATTGCAGCCAATCCAAAACATTATTTCAAAGCTAAACATATGGACAAATATGTTGTTTTGAAATGTTAGTTTCGTGCGTACGATACATTTTTATGTGCGAAACTGCTAAGTGGATTTAATATGGAGACTCAAATAGATTCACGAATTAGGAGAGCAAACGTACGGACATAATTAAAATGGCCTGAACAGGCACTAACAAATGGATGGCGGATCGCGAAGCGATCCAATATGGAATGAACGAAATATTGAAATATGCGGCGCCGGTACGGCGGAGCTGCAACGTAGTTAAGTGAACGCAGCTGCGGCTATTTTTATGATACTGGAAAGCGCAGCCAGCGCAGCTAGCGCAACGATAGATAATATGAATAGGATAGATTTCAAGTAATGATGATTAAACGATAGTGGTAGCTTAGTGGTTGTTTAGTGGTAGCTTAGTTTCTGACATACGAAGAGTACGGTGTAAATATTATGTGCAACAGAGGTTTGTCTTTTTGACTCGTTAGGTAATTAGAGTAGATACACTACGGCTGGTATGCCTCCGTACTCTGAGTATAACTTGCAGGACTTAGATTATTTTATGTATCGCAGTCAAGTTAATCAAAGTAATGGCAGACTGTTTTGTGCATCTTTGACCTGTTGGTGTGATCACTCTGATTGTTTCTTTCATGTGAAACTTGTGGAGTTTTTCTATTATACAGAATCTATTTGTGTGTGAAGTTTCATTGTATTCCAATATCTCTGTAAGATTCTGTGAACAGTCTAAGTGGTTAGTTTGTGAAGCTGTCAGCTATTTTTGGGAAACTCTAGAGCTTATATCTTCTAGATGCCTTGGTGGATTTTCCTGTAACTTTGGGAGTTTACAGTGTATATGGTATACTGCATATTGGTGCAGTTTGAGTTTATTTTGTTTATTGTGGAGTAATCTGTGTCGCCTGAAACACAGCTTTTTTTGAGGTAGTCTGTGGGTGTTTCCGTGAGTAATCCATGGCTGAAATAAGCTATGGACAACAATAAGATTAGGTTTTGTGAGGGAAAAGGTTGAAAACAAAATTGTGAATTTTTGTACAGGGGTGATGGGGAAATGGTGGTTGATATGATGACCAAACATGTGCCCTCTCCCAAGTTAAAATACTGTAGAGAAAAGTGTGGATTAAAAGAGAAATTCAAATTAGACTACAAAATAAAGGGAGTGTTGAAATCACTAGATTTAGGAGGTAATTTCTAGGTCTTAATAGATTTTAATTAAAAGGGAAGCATAAGCAGCCTGCTTCTACCTCCTCCCTCTAGCCCTCATACTTGTAGTGATTAAAGGAAAGCGAGGGATGTGGAGCCATGATTGCCTCATCTCCATATGCAGGACTAAAAGTGACATAAGTCAATCTTTAATCAAAAGGTAGAGTCTGGCAGGACTCAAACCTCCGACTGACAGAGCGAGGCGTAGCCGTCAGCTATACCCAGTTTGTCGTAGGAGTTCGTCAGACTACATAGGGTTTGAATACAACTTAAACAATGCTTAGAACATTAATCCGATTAACGATATTGCAGATAAAGAACATACAAACTAGTTGGAATATTGTGCGAAAACCAAAAACCCTCAAGAAACAAATGTACCGCAATTTTTTTTTAACCGGCTAGTATTAAAAGCTGGTTTGGATCCAACGGCACGCATGATCGTGGAGATCATGGAATGGCCACTTTGGCGGTTTTTGGGCGTGACATGACCTAGCGCCACGTGACAAGATAACATTGGGAAGCGGGAATCCTAAGGAGCATGATGACAATTCCGAACGTGACACACGTCCAGGCTATGGCCTTGTCGTACACAGGCCTTACAGAAAAGACATCTGCCATATTACCTTTCTGTATTGTACAGTCTTCTATTAGTTCGTACATCAGTAAATAGGGGTTGTGAGAGGGGTTTAGGAATAAGAGGATTGAGGAGGTAGCCACCTCTCTCCTATTAAGCTTGTATAAAAATTGGCATCTTTGCCACTTTATAACTAATCGCCTGTTTTGGTATTTTTCTGTGATTCTTTTTGATGCCGACTTAAGGGAGTCTAAAGTACACAGGGGAAAGAAAAACCACAGTAATACTATTTTTTATGTAAGCTTTACAAGCTTTACTTGTGAACCGAGATAGACAGAGACCACCAGGACTTAGAGAAATAATGGAAAAAATGGAGCTTAACTACTGACCACAAATAGTATGGAAAAAGGAAGAATCCTTTAACGAATCAAAAGTAAAATAAGCATCTAAGAAAAAACCGGGTTCTAAAAACGCCAGAGCGAGAGACAGACAAGGAGAGCAGGGAGAGAGAGAGAGATTTGTTTTGCAGTAAAGGAAGAGCAAAGCAGTACCAACAGATAGAGTAGGAAAAAGGTTAACCTTTATTTATTTTTTCCATCAGTGATTTTTTTTTTTGACATTGCATGCTCTCTTATCTGATTGGTCCTCTAGTCTATCATAAGTTTGCGAGGGAATGAATTTTTGTACGGTTCACGTACGTGCCTTTCGTTTTTTCGAAATTCTTCAAAAACGAAAAAGTGCATTCCGAACATGATGTCTTATGGCGGACGGCAGTTGCCCTTTGGTTTTCCCGGCTGTCAAGTTTTAACGCATACAACTGCAACTTTTGTCCGCTGCTACGTTCCAAAACGGTCAAAACCGACCGTCCCAACCGTCACCGCCGTGATTTTTGTCATTTTATGAAATTTGGCGTACAAATCCCAAACCACACAAACAAACACACATTTAACAAAATATCCACAACCTGCGGTAGATGAAAAAATCAAATTTGGAAAAATGTAGGGAATAATATGGATACATAATCGGGTACGCAATATGCAAAACGCACTTATTATTAGCGCGTTTGTTTCGTGTGAACTATGTGATTTGATTAACTGTGGATGTTTTGTACGGATTGTCGTCCGACCGCGAAAACCCTTAAACATGAAAAGCATGCATCTTTCGTGTCCACCGTCACCGATGCCAACTGTTTGTACTCGCGTATTGCATACTACAAAAGAGTACAAAACGTACGGCACTGGTATTGTGATGTGGCTGGCGCGTTCCGTTGGACGTCAAATTTGGTAGAAGCGAATCATCTCCGTACATTTTTAACAATACGACATCGAAACCATTGCGCTGTTTTGAAAGAAATTATTTCAAAGGGCAAAGTTACACTGTAATGGGAAATCCTCCGTTACGTTTTTTGGAACACAGTCTTGTTGGTCGGTTGTTTTGTTTGAGAGCCTTTTCAGCCTATGACGACTTATCGGCCACGTGACAAACTTGTCCACCGTGTTATGTCAAAATTGGTAATTCGGCGTTGCAGTCTGTCGCGCAATCGACTTGTCTGTCTTGTTCAGTAAAAGTAGTAGTCGGCCGTCGCGGTCTATAGCGCGGCTGGTTAATTTGTCTTTACGTGAAGTTTAGCGGTCAAGGTTTGATTGGAGTATTAAGTCGTGTAGTACGTACCTTCAATTCTCGGAGATTCAGTTTGACAACGACAAGGTTATGTTTCGTTTGATGTGTACGGTATGTAAGTACTATTTGTTTTTATGGAGTTTTGACTGTACGTGTGAGTTGTACCGGCAGTTCTTTGTGTTTAGTTGTTGACGCGATTTGACTTGTACGCACTTAGTGCGCACTATCTAGTTTGGCTTGAATTATAGTTTGAAGTAGTGACGTCACAATAAATGTACTATATGTTGCAGCGTAGAGGGAGTAGGTAGTTAATCTTTTGTGGGAGAAAATTTCTATAAAATATATTGGCTTTTGTGGAATGTTCATCTCGTGTGATTTATTTATTTTCTGAATGCTTCGGCTGTAGTCTTGCACTCTGAGCTATTTTGTGTAAGATCCTATCAATTGGCATCGGAGCTTGTGTGCTCCATTGACGTGTAGAAAGGTGGCTAGTTTGGCTGCCATAGGGAGAAAGAAGAAAAATACCCCTTCTCTTTTGATGCCTTCTCTGATATTTCTGCAGCCTCCGAATCCGGATCCTCCGGATCCATCCAAATCATCTTCGGATCTGGAAGTAGAAACTCCAATTGCTTTCACCGGCAAAACCTTTGAGGAGACTGTTCCGATCAATTCAGTCGGTCAAAAGGAGGAGAATGAGGGGAAAAAGGAGGAAGATGACGCGATGGGAGTTCGTCTCCAAAAACTGATGGATGGATTTTTCCGTTATGTGGATCAGCGGATCTCCGAGGCGTACCGTGTTACTAGATCTCCATTATTCGAAGATCCGATTCCGGATCAAAGCATCGGTGATACAGAACGAGGTGAAGGAGATAAGGAGGAGGCAAGGGAATTGATTCGAAAGGGGAAACTTCTCATCGATGAAGATTTTGACCTTGATGATTGGAGTGAAGGGTACGAGCCGGTTGAATCTATGTCTAGCAAAATTTTCATCTTCAATAGGACGAACTATCAATCATGGAAGAAATATATCAAAGGTCAATTTAAATTAAAACGGCTTTGGAAGGTGGTAAAAGGGGTGGACTAGATGCCTACCTCGGATCGGAGAGCTTATTGAGTGTGGATGAAGAAAAATCTTTCCGCTATCGGCGGTTTATTTCAATCATGTAGCACTTCTCTACATGATCTATTCCTTACCGAAGATTTGCCCATGATTGTTGGGTGGCTTTTGAGAATCACTTCGAAAAGAGTCTTCAAAATAAAGGGCAACCCATTTATACTAATTATACCTCCTTTAAGGTCAAGTCGAGTGAGTCGATCGATGAAGCCGCAAACAGATTCAACATTATTATCGAGCAACTCGCAAACTTGGGAAAGTTTATCGATGAGAGTGATAAGGCATCGGTCTTCATCCATGCCTTACCGGAGAAAATGATACATTTAATGGACATTCTTTTATCGAGGGATTCGAAAACTTTGGATTCGATTATCACTTTCCTCAAAACAACCGAGGCAAATCGTCCGAGTTCATCGAGGGGACCCCAACCAACTGGTTCCCTCAATGTGACGACACCGGAAACGCCCAATCTAAATTATCTTCGAGGAAGAGGAGGTAGAAGAGATGGAAATCCGAGAGGAAGAGGTGGAAGAGGACACAAAAGGGCCAGGAGATCTCCTTCCCAACCTGGATATTCAAATCTAACCAATATTGCTTGCTTTCAGTGCGTCAAACTTGGTCACATGGCGGCTTCTTGCCCGGATAAGGAGCGTCAATGCATTTTATGCGGGAAATGGGGCCATATAAGCCCCCAATGTTATTCGAAGGCTGAAAATGGAGGCGGCGGCGGTAGAGGAGACGGCGGCGGCCGCGGTGGTCGTGGAGGCCGCCATGGAAGAGGAGGACATTTTTTAGGCGACGATCAGTTTGAAGGAGGCGAAGAAGGTGCACAAATATTTTCGGTCCTTAATTTGTCGCTTGATTTATTGGCAGGTGCTACGCAACAAGAAAAGGAGTGGATTATCGATTCCGGCGCGTCTCACCACGTTTGTACGGACGCATCGCTTTTTCACGAGATGCGACAACTCACGGTACTAAAACGAATCACAGTCGCAAGTGGACAAGTGGTTTCAATCAGTATAGTGGGTACTGTAAGGTTGGACCTACCAAGTTTGGACTCACAAGAAGTAGAAAAAGTTACGCAAACTCTGTTAACTAATGTTTTGTACTTACCTGAAGGTTCAGTGAACCTTCGCAGTGTACCCCAGATTCAGCGAGCGGGCGGCAGCGTACTTGCGTACAAAGACTCCACAATAAAAATTGTACGATCTGATGGTGTACAAATAGGTGAAAGAGAGGTCACGGATTTTATGCATAGTCGACTAAAATGGCGTAGGCCGAAATCCAAACCAAATTCTAATGGCATTATTTCGCAAAATTCCGAATTGAAAGGCAATCTAACCTTGTGGCACCACCAAATGTGTCACACATCCGAGACGAGTTTACGACGGATGATTAAAAATGGAAGAGTAAGAGGATTAGACTTGGCGTCGGGAGAGAAAATTAACGGATGTGAGAGGTATAGTAAAGGGAGACAAATCCGAAAGCCGCATCCGTCTAAGGATCCGATGCATCGATCTAAGCATCCGTTTGATCTAGTACATATTGATTTATGTGGGGATGTGATACCGGAGACGATTGGTGGAAACAAATATATTATGTTGGTGGTGGACGACTTCTCTTGTTTCACATGGGTAATATTACTTAAACACAAATCCGAAGCATTTTTACGTTTTCAAGAGTGGCATGTGATGGCCGAAAGGCAATGTGAGAGAAAGTTAAAATCTATTAGATCGGATAATGGAGGGGAATTTCTTGCTTTTGATCCTTATTGTAAAGAGTGGGGAATTTCTCTCCAATATACCGCATCTTACTTACCGGAATCAAATGGCGTTGCAGAAAAAAAGAACCACACTCTTCAAGAGATGGTACGATCAATGGTTCATGGATACGGGAGGAGTATTAATTTGTGGGCCGATGCAATTTTGACGGCGAATTGTATTTACAATCGGAGGATTACAACGGCTGCGGAGGATAAAACTCCATACGTATTGTGGTATGGCCGAAAACCTACTCTCCACCACATTCGGATTTGGGGATGTCGTGCATCGGTTTATATTCAAGCACAAAATAGAAAGGGTAAGTTTGCATTGAGGAATTGGAGTGGTTACTTCGTTGGATATAGTGAGAAAAAGAAGTCTTTATCAAGTATATGACCCGATTCGAAACATCATTGAGGAATCGAGGAATGTGGATTTTCACAAAAACTTATCATCCACAATCTCTCGATCGGCTAAGCGACATTCGAATCTTGACTTTCATGAAGAAATTGAAATCGGTGATCTTAATGACATTGAGGGTTCGGATTTGGGAATTAATCCGGAATCCACCTTCAATGTTAAGGGGGGGAAAGGTAAAATTGTGGAGAATGTAAATTTTGGTAACATTGGTGGGGATTCGCGAAGCAATATTCCCGAATGTCTTCGGACAAGAGGAAATCTTCGTCTTCTAAATCAAGTAAACCGAAAATTAGTGAGGAGAAATAGGCAAGGGAGGAGAAAGAATTTGAGCCGAGGAGGAGTATGCGAGAAAATAGGGGTAAGAAACCGACTTGTCTTTCTTTTGATGGTAAGGGAAATGTGGAAAATTCATATTATTTCATTTCGGCAAAGAGGGAGGATGATTTTCTTTTATAGCAATCATTATGCGAAAACAAGTTGGGCGATCCGCAATCGTATATGGAAGCACAAAAATCATGCGATTGAAGAAGCATTGGAAACCGGCGTGGGAAAGAGAACTTCAATCAGTTATTGAAACCCGTACTTTTGAGGAGGTAAGCCTACCGGATGGTAAAAAGGCTATTGATGCAAAATGGATATTTAAAACCAAAACTGGTGCATCGGGGGAAGTAGTAAAACATAAGGCTCGGATAGTTTGCAAGGGCTTTCAACAAAGGAAGGGGATAGATTATAATGAGACATATGCACCGGTAGTGAAGTTTGATTCATTGAGAATGATTATTGCTATTGCCGCTGCCGGCAAAAAGCACATTCACCAAATGGATGTAGAGACGGCGTTCTTGAATCGTGACTTAGAGGAGGAGGTTTATATGAAAGTTCCGGAGGGAGTAGTGTCGAAGGAGGGGAAGGTATGGCGGCTGCGAAAGTCCTTGTACGGACTAAAACAGGCACCGCGGACTTGGTATTTAGGATTACACAAGGTCCTTACCGAATTTGGATTTGTACGGACAGTTTCAGATTCTGGAGTTTACGTAAAAGGTGAGGGGGGGGATCAAAGTATGTTTTCTGTCTACGTGGATGATTTCTTGATGATATGTGACAAGTTGACGCGAATCTCGGAATTGAAGGAGTACCTGCGTCTACATTTTAAAGTCACAGATTTGGGGGAAGTACGATATATTCTTGGAGTGGAAGTTTTGAGGTACGATAATGGAGATATTAAATTGTCCCAAGCGCAATATTGTAAAGAAGTACTAACAAAATTTGTTATGTTGGATTCTAAGCCGGTTTTGACACCACTAGATTCCAAACTTCAATATCGCAAATTTGAGGAAGAGGAAACTGTCCACGTGCCCTATCATGAGGCCGTTGGAAGTTTAATGTATTTAAGTGAAGCCACGCGACCCGATATTTCTGCCGCAGTTTCTATCGTGAGCCGATTTTTTCATCCTCCTAAAAAGATTCATTGGGAGGCCGTGAAGAGGATATTTCATTACCTTGCTGCTACGGTCAAGATTGGTTTATTGTTTCGATCTGGACGGGCATCTTTGGAGTGCGTGGGACATTGTGACGCAGATTGGGGTGGAGATTTTGACACACGAAAGTCAACATCTGGATATGCTTTTGTTTTTGGCAGTGCGGCAGTTTCTTGAAGTTTGCGACTCCAGCCAACTGTTGCTTTAAGTTCAACCGAAGCAAAATACATGGCGGCGTGTCACACATCTAAAACGTCGATTTGGATTAAGGAACTACTTGGAGAATTGAAGATTGCTATTGGCTGCATGAAAATATTTTTTGACAACATGAGTTCGATGGCATTGATGAAGAATCCTGTCTTTCAAACAAGGACAAAACATATTAGGATTCAATGGCACTTCGTACGCGATTCGGTCACGGCAAAGGAAGTTGAGTTTTTGTAAGTTTCGACATTGGAGGAAGCCGCGGATATGTTGACGAAAGTCGCGGCTCATTATGTACTTTTGAGGGGGAGACCTAAATTAGGGTTGATGTGATTATAACAAGTTTGAGAGGGGGGTTGTTAAGTCAAAATTCGTAATCGGTGGTTGCGGTCTGTTGCACGACCGACTAGTCTGTGTTGTTCTGTCAAAGTAGTAGTTGGCCACAGTCAAAGTAGTAGTTGGTCGTCGCGGGGCTAATTTGTCTTTACGTGAAGTTTAGTGGTCCACGCTGGATTAGAGTATTAAGTCGTGTAGTACGTACCTTGGATTCTTAGAGATTCAGTTTGACAACAACCAAGTTATGTTTCGTTTGGTGTGTACGGTATGTAGGTACTATTTGTTTTTATGTAGTTTTGATTGTACGTGTGAGTTGTATCGGCAGTTCTTTGTGTTTCGTTGTTGACGCGATTTGACTTGTACGCACTTAGTGCACACTATCTAGTTTGGCTTGAATCATAGTTTGAAGTAGTGACGTCACATTAAATGTACTATATACTACAGCTTAGAGGGAGTAGGAAGTTAACCTTTTGTGGGAGAAAATATCTATGAAATATATTGGCTTTTGTGGACAGTTCAATCTCATGTGAATAATTTATTTTCTGAATGCTTCAGCTGTAGTCTTGCACTGTGGCTTATTTTGTGTAGGATCCTATCACACCGTTGTTGGTCACCGGCCGCATGCGGTTGTTTTCCACGTCGACAACTCCATTGTTACTTTTTGGACACAAACAAACAAAAGCGTAAAGGAACTTCAGGAAAAATTTAGGTCTGCACTAGTCAAGGCAAGTCATACGTGCGAGGTGTTAACTTTTACAGTTACGTGATAGAATATGTTTAACGTTTCCCGTGAGACGTTTTCTTTTACGGTATCGGGAGTTTTGCGTGGAAGTTTTCGTGACGATTAATTTTTTCAAAGACTGTTAAAACGACACTCGATTGATTCCGTTTCTGGCGATGAAATTGTTTCGAACCTTCGGAAGAAAACGAAATAATTTCCTACTCTTGAAGGAAAAAGAAATAAATAGCGGAGAAAAAAATAAAAAAAAGAGTAAACCGGATTCAAAGTCCATCCGAACAGAGGATCTCCTCTAACCAAAGCTTGTCCTTCTCTAAAAGCCTCTCTTATCCCTATGACCTCGCGAGCTCTTCGCCATGGCAGCCTTTATGGTCGTAGCGACATTGCTGATAATTATGTGCCACGTGGCACTCGTGATAGGAGATCTCAACGTAACCATGTCGGCGCCAGACAGTACGTGTTTTCCTCCTTAAGCTCCCATTTTCTCCATTTCTGTTCCGCGGTCCTTGCCTCACACGTGTGAAAAATCTTTCATATTCGGTCCTCTGACGCGTGTCTCTCTCCTACGGCGGCTACAGAGGCGGTTCTGGAGGCGGTGAAGGGGTGAAGGCGGCCAGAGGGGCGGGTATCGACTATCCCGAGATCAAATGCGACGGCCAACATTTCTACTGCGACAACTACCGCCACGTGTATGCACTGCGAGGCATGGGCGCCAAGCCGCAGTTTCGTTTCGCTGAGCATGCACTGAAATTTGCACTAAATTTCAGATAGAAACTCGCATTGAGTTTCACATTGAATAGAGAGGGTGGGGAAGTGGGGGAAAGACATCGTTAGAAGAGAGATTTGGACATGGGAAAAAATGGAGGGGAGGAGAGAGGAACGCTCTTGATTCACAAATTGTGGAAAAAGGGGTGCAGGGATCTATCCTACTTGTATCTTGTGGGAAGCATTGCGCTAGAGATTGGAAATTTCACACGATGGGAGAAATTGTGAT
Source organism: Zygnema cylindricum (assembly GCA_037447655.1). NCBI lineage: Eukaryota > Viridiplantae > Streptophyta > Zygnematophyceae > Zygnematales > Zygnemataceae > Zygnema > Zygnema cylindricum. The sequence continues at coordinate 31,448 of JBBHKE010002079.1, read as the reverse complement.
TGATGTGGGGTGATGCATCTAATACGGAACATTAGAAGGAAAATAAAAGAATTAAATCCATGATAAAAACAATGTCCAAAAAAACCGAAAATTTTATATATGTTCGTATTTTTTTGTCTTTTGGCTTGCAACAAAAATGGCGAGGTGGAGAGGGAGGGCGAGGGGGGAGGGGGGGAAGGGGTAGGGGATATCTTTGCTTCTGGAATATTGTGAATGATCACTCTAGAGGTTTTGTGTCTTATAACGCAAAAAAGGAAAAAAAAAGGGTAAACCCATAATCAATATATAACTAAAAAACCTGCAATTGGATTTTATAATGGTTTTTCTTTTAGTCTTTTGTTTTGTGCAAGACATGGCGGAGCGGTGGAACAGGGGAGGGGGAGGGGATTTCGCTTCTTTTCTTGTAATTTGGTCCTTTTTGTTCTCTACATTTTCCTTTCTTGGAAAAGAAATCTACTAACGTGTAGAGGTGTGTTTGCCAAAGTTCGGTTTGAGAAATATAGGGAAGCCAAATCCGTTATTTACTACTTGAAATCATACAAAATCATGTTTGAATCATTTTGTGGGTGGAAAGTTGAATAAAAAACTTCACATACTTTCGACAAAATAACCTCGGAGAGGGGGGGCTTGATGGGGTGTGGAAACTCGGTGTCACAGGGCTCTAATTGGAACCCATTTGGGTGAAATCATTCCATCTCCATCGGTTGGCTCTCATGTTTGTGATCCTTGTAAGAATCTTGATAATATGGTTAGGTTACTCATAAAAAATGTACTTTATATGGTTGTTGTTTGTGATGGAAGACGAGGGGAGGGAGTTAGAAGTCCCTGTGAAATAAAAATTAACAACAAGTAACATCAACAACAATTAATAATAAAGATATTTGGTGTCTTTTCGTGTTCGTGTTTTTTTTTCTTTTCTTAAATAAATCATTTAATTTGGGTAAAATGAGCAACATGCTGTTGGGAAGCGGAGAAAAAGGGGACTGTAAGCAAGCAAAGTCGATTGTGCTTTAACTAGAATAACAATAATATTTAACCAATTCAAAATCATGTTTGTCATTTTCTATTGTTTTTTTTATTTTTTGTTTTTCAATGTTTCTATACTAACCGGAGGGGATGATGCCCGGTGTCGCAGAGAACTAAATAAGAACTAAAAAACAACGAGTTTATTGGATAGATTTTGAAGTACATTGGCAAGTTAAAAGACCTTCAACGCTTGTAAGACATATGACACTAGGGCTACTTTACTCGTAAACCGTGTTCTTTTCCGGTTATGGTTTGTTGCAAAAAGTATATCCCCGCATCGAATGTTGTAACAGTTAAAATTACTTTATCAACTGAGAGTCGCAACAATTATCTGAAATAAGATTTTATGTTGTATCTTTCTTTTATTTAAATTTTCATTTTGAAAATGGGAGTCTAGTCTTTCAAACATAAAGATGTAGTTGCATTCCAACTGTCTAGTGATTAACCTAGGTAAAAATAGTGGCATAGGCATAACATTATTCACGCTCCTAAAGTGGTGCTTGTGGATGCGTTGTAAGATCAAAAAGTCAAATCAAGACGCTTGATCACATCCTTTACTCATCGATTAACGTGTCGACCTAGTCAAACCTATTAGAGTTCCCTATCATAGCATATCTCTAGATAGACCTCTCCATTTTTTTTAGTTTCACAGATAATTAGTTATACCTTAGTCTGATGCGTATTCTTGGTTCATGTATCACTCTTTTTTTTTTCTCATGAAAGGCATTTCTCTTATTTCTTTCATTTATTTTAGCTAAGACCTTGCGACTTACTACACCTCTTTTACCTCTTGGTTTGTCTTCAATTTGTTGCATTTGTGTTTTTTTTTCTTTGGCCACTTCCTAATTACCCAACTATTTTCATAACCTCACTTCTATTGATTATGGTCCCCAAGCCTTCCCGGTGCCGAACTCTTTTCCATTATTTCAAGGAAACTGTAGAAGTTACTCATCGAACACCATATAAAATATGAAAAGAATAATGAATAGCGAACCTTACTTGTTGTTCTTTGTTATTCAACCACTTTTGCAGATTTTGCATTTTTCACAATTTCGATTTGTTCTGTTTATTTTACGACTGCTTTTTAAGTAGATAAATCAAGCTGAAAAAACCAATTGGCATAATGAAAAAAGCAGTGAGGGGGTGAGGGGTCTTCTTGTCCGAATATCGTGCGTGCCATAATAAATCCACTAGTAACCAATGGAAATCAATGTGAAATAATGTTTATAATATTTTTTCTTTGTGTGATGGTGGATAAAAATATTTTAGTTATATTTGCTAAGAATAAACACTCAACATTATTACTTTGGTGACAAGGGCAGTGGTGGTGGGCTTGTGTCACAAAGATCTTTTTGAAAAGAAATTGAATGGAAGCATTCCGTCATCCATCATTCTACTGACATCCCTCCAAAAGTTGTAAGACACATTTAGTGTCGATTTTTGCAATTTTGGGCGATACGTTTTGTACCTCTGAAATCGGGTTGATGTACTTGAGGAACTTCACGTACTCACACGTGCGAAATTTGACGAACGATTCTACGACAAAAATATACCGAAAAAGATAACAGAAAAGTGGTCATTTGTAGCTAAATAGTGACATGTGGCATCATGTGAAAAGACCCCGCAAAATAGACATTTCACACCGTTGCAAAATAAATAAAGATATAAAATGCATCCAGGCATTAGAGATATGTATCTCACACAAACATTTCATCATACAAAATTCAGACATGATATTTATCCCGAGTCCTTTGCACAGAGATAGATTAGATTAGTAATTAAGAGGATAATTCAACTTTATTAGAAGTAGAAAGTACAATAAAAATTGTACTTTGTGGATCCTATTTTATTAATCAAATAAAAGTTGTCTAAACCTGCCTCTCTCTAATCTACCTATCTATGTCATTTCTTTTCTATGATTTGTTATCGTGACTCTTTAACGTCCACCAACAATGTATGTTAGGGACGCCACTATTTTAGCATTAGGCAATGGGCTAAGGTGATTATCCCAAACTAATAAGTAATAAGCCCACCACGTTTTCGCTCCGCAAATAGAGAAATAAAGACAAACAGGGTCAAAAATTGAACTAACATTTGCAACTTTTGTGAAACGCCTATATCGATGAAAAACGTCGTTTTGTTTCCGTTAAGTCCAATGATGCATGTGTCCTTGTTTGTTGTGGTCTTTGCATTTTGCGGTGCAATGCTTCTCATTGAAATGACGAAGACGTCATTTTTCCTTCATATGAGTTTCAAAAGGTTTTCAAAAGTTAGTTCAATTTTTGACCCAGTCTGTCCATCGATCTCTGTTTTTCTATCTCTATTTCTCTATTTGTTGTTGCACAAATGTTAGTTTTATTTCAAACCTGTCTGTATCTATATATGTGTTTAAAACAACACACAAATTGTTGTTGGAGTCCACATCTTGGTGTGACTCATTGCTATCGCTCTTAACCTCCGATTGCTTGGCCACCTCGCTGTACTATAGTACCATATCATTTTTAACCAATATGGTGAGTGTGGTTACATACTGAGTTGCTCAAAATATATGAAGGGTGTCGGTGGTTAAAGTTGTGATGGGATTTGTAGCCCTATATGAGATGATAGGTGGGTTCTGAGAATGTTTAATTCTTAAGAAAAATAACCTCTGGAATCTGTTTGACAATTGTGGATTAGAGCTTAGAATGCTCCATTTTGAAAAATCTCCTATACTCTTTTTCTTCTTAGTCGTCTTTGCATGCCCCCTTCTCATTGTTTCTTGTGACCATGTAACTAGTCTGACTTGGTCTCTCATAAGCTTCTCGAGAAGGATATATAGAATCGTGCCTGTGTACGTAGATCTCCAAAAAAAACTTTTGATCATTTGTTTAGTTTGTTGCTAATGAAACCCTTGTGGAAGTCAACATAGCATCGTCAAGTGACGCGATTCTTGGACTCCTCTTTTCGCATGCCTCTTTGGCCCTAGATCTTTTCATTTGCAGTTCTAAACAGTTGAAATTTACAAAGCCACACAGCGGTGGGACAATAGCTTATTAGTTTCAAACAATCACCTTAGACTGTAGCCTCACGCTAAAGTAGTCGCGTCACAAACATACACAGCTAAGTGAACTTTAGAGAGATATAGTAGTAGATCAGAGAAGAGAAAATGCATAGATAAGATTAGTCTTTAAGAGGATAATTAAGCTTTATTAGAAAAAGAAAGTTAAATGAACAAATTGTAATTTGTGGATCTTATATTATTAATCAAATGAAAGTTGTTTAAACCTACCTCTCTCTAATCTACATATCTATGTCTTTTCCATTCTCTGATCTACTAACTCTGACTCTTTAAGGATCTCTAGAAATCTCTCTCTAATCTACATATCTATGTTTTTTCCATTCTCTGATCTACTAACTGTGACTCTTTAAGGATCTCTAAAAATCTAGCAGTGTATATATGTGACACGACGATTTTAACGTCACGCCACTGGCTAATGTGATTGTCCTAAACTAACAGGTTATGGGCCCATCGCTGTATGGCCTTAAAGAGGTCAACCGTTTAGATCTACATTTGAGGAGATGTAGGGTTCAAAAAGCTTGCGAAAGGAAGAGTCGAAAAATAACATCACTTGACGATGCTAAGTTGACTCCTATGAGCGTTGCATTGGTAGCAAACCAAACTAAGCATTAGAAAGTGTTTGTGAGAAGGCTGCATGCACAAAGATAGAAAACTATATATCTTGCTCGACAAAGCCTACAAGAGACCAGGCCACACCAATAACTGAAATTCTGTGGTCTCCATTGACCCACAAAATGAGCAGCCTATGTAAAGCCTCTAGGATAATATTTGCCCCTTCTACTTTCCCGCTGAATAAGCGCCTCCCAGGCACACAAATATTCAGACCACTCTCACCCTTGTGAGGACAAGACTCCCCTGAGTCAAACGCAAAAAAAATCACTGAATTTTCTCACCCGAGCAGTAAGTTATGGCTGGTCAAAGATGACCTTTATAGTTACAAGCTCTCTTAGAGAGAGAGGTACCTAAATATTACTAAGTCTCGGTCTGCCTACTCACGACTACCTACTATTAAACCCTAGTCCAATAGGAACACTATAAAGTACAAGAAGGTACAATGGGCGATGTACTTATTGTACAACCATTGTACGACAAGGTCTACAAGGTGACACCTGTCATATCGGAAGCCATGGTTCCTCCTCCCATCTTCTCCGGTATCAAATAATGTGGCGCCACGTGGCACCGCGTGACGCTATATCCGTATGCCGCCAAAAAGCTCACTTCGCGTGGCGGCTATAATGCCGGCCGTCCGATCAAAACATATTTTACACGGTTCAGATTCGCGTACATGCAGAAAATTGCTCCTTTTGGTTAGTCTGCTGTTAATTAGCTGTTTCGTTAATGTTTATATATTTATGAAACCCGTCACGTGTATCGTTTCGTAACATCATAATGGTTAAGGCGTTAGGCTATAAAGAATCTAGAGGTCATAGGTTCAAATCTAGACCTAGGCATCATTTTAGCCAAAATACCCTTAACTGCAAAAACTGCCACTTTCTAAATATGGCGGCAGCTATGGCGCGCTTTTGATTCTTACTCTCTTTCTTTAAAACAAAACTAAAATAGGGAAGTGAACTATTAATTACCTCTTTTCAACACTCCCCTTAATTCCTAGTCACTTTTCAATTTTAATCCACAGTTTTCTCTGCAATAAATCAACTTAGGGGAAGGCACTGCTTTTGTCATCATGTCTGCAATCATTTCTCTATCAGTTTTATGAACCAGTTTAATAATTTTATTTTCTACCTTCTCTTTGACAAAGCTTAGTCTAATATCAATATGCTTAGCTTTGAAGTGATGTTTCGGATTAGCTGCAATCGAGATAGCAGCTTGATTAACACAAAAAACATTTTGAGTTCCAGACTTCATGAACCCAAGTTCTTCAAGAAGAGATTTAACCCACATTAATTCTTTGGTGGCAGCACAAGAAGCCATGTATTCAGCCTCCATAGTGGACTGAGCAACTACTTTTTGTTGCTTGCTACTCCAACAACATGCACTGGATCCAATTTGCAACACATATCCAGTCGTACACCTCCTTAAAGGCACATCTCCATAACTGGCATCACTCCAAGTGGTGATGTCAGTGTGCTCACCTCCCAAATGCAACCATAATTCCCTTGTCCCCACGAGATACCTCATCACCCTTTTGGCAGCCTCCCAATCTCTCTTTCTTGGTTCATTTAGATTTCTACTAAGGACACCTACAGCTGCAGCTATATCCGGACGGGTACAGTTCATAAACTAAATTAAACTGCCTACAATCTGCCGATAAGGGATATTTTCCATGAATTTTCTTCTATCTCGTCCATCTCATCATTAATGATAAATATTCCTCCCTCTACACTCCCCTCACTCACTTTCTTCAAATCCATGGGAGTAGTACATCCGTTTGCTTTCTCCATTTGAAATTTTTCTAGCACATTACCGATTGCTTCTTTTTGAGTGAGCCTTATAATTCTATTCCCTCTATCTCTCTCCATTCGAATTCCCAAAATGTACTTTGCTTCGCCAAGATCTTTCATATCAAAACTTCTTCTAAGATCCCGTTTTAGTTTGTTAATTTTATCTAAGGACTTGCTTAAGACCAACAAATCATCCACATAAATAGCAATAAATATCACTCCATTCTCATCCTCAAATAAATATATAGAGTGATCTGAACTAATTTTGATATATCCCAAACCGGTCAGAAATTCGTCGAGCTTTATATTCCACTGTCGTGGGGCTTGCTTAAGCCCATAGAGTGATTTTATCAATTTGCAAACTTTGTTTTCTTCCTTGAATCCTTCTGGTTGCCTCATGTAGATTTCTTCTTCCAACTCTCCGTGCAAAAAGGCAGTTTTAATATCCATCTGGTGGATTTCCATATCCTCCGCTGCGGCTATACTTAAAAGGATTCTAACAAAAGGAAATCTGACTACAGGTGCAAAGGTTTCTTCGTAGTCTATCCCCTCTTTTTGTGTATAACCTTTTGCAACTAACCTAGCTTTGTACCTCTCAATGGTATTATCTGGGTTTAATTTAAGTTTAAACACCCACTTACATCCGATCGGTTTTCGGTCCGGTGGACAATCTACCAACTCCCATGTTTTGGCTTCCATGATAGAGGCCATTTCTTCATTTATAGCTGTGATCCACCGGCTACTTTCTGGAGTGTTTATGGCCTCTAAGTATGTTTGAGGTTCATCTGGGTGAGACATCTTTGTGAGTTGGTTATTTACTTGTCTTTCTTGAAGTCGTTTACTACTTCTTCTTCCCCCTTCAAAATCGGACGCCGGTATGGAAGGCATCCTTGGGTTTCGTTTTGGGAGATTTTCAGCTTCCCTATCTTCCAATTGCGGTGTCTCATCAAGTTCCTCATCGGTTTCCACTTCGTATTGTGGCGTTGCCTCGGATGTTGTCCTTTCCTCCTTCTCTTTTGGTAGATCTGCAGATTTTTCTTTTTCTCCCTCTTCCTTCTCTTCATTTTCAAAGTCAAAGTCAGAAAACTGATCCGTTTCAAATCTGATTTTGACTTCTTTATTATGTTTGAATGGATCAATGGACTTCTCTTCATTCATCACCACTATGTGTTTTACCAAAATTATATCTCTCTTTTTCAAGTCATACACTCGGTATCGTTTTGTGTTCTCATCATATCCTACAAGATATCCTGGTTTCCCTCTTCCCTTTAACTTCCATTTAGTCTTATCGGAATCCAAACTGTAGACTTGACTTCCGAACACTCTCAAACTAGACAAATCAGGCTTTCTTCCTGTCCACCTCTCATACGGAGTTTCCTCCTTATTTGCTGAAGTTAGGACTCTATTTTTGATGAAATTAGCATAGTTCATAGACTCAACCCAAAACTGCAGCCCTATCCTCTTATCACTTAACATACTTATGGACATATCTCCTAACATTCTATTCACTCTTTCTGCTACTCCATTTTGTTCCGGATTATAGGGAACAATTTTCTCATGATGAATTCTTTCTTCTTTAAGATATTCTTCAAAATCCCTTGAGGTGTATTCTTTCCCATTATCACTTTTATCTCTTTTATTGAGGTTTCATGTAGCTTTTCACTCCATACTATATACTCTTTGAAACATCTTAATACCTCTGACTTATATCTGAGACTGTATACCTTCGTGTATCTAGACCAATCATCTGTAATAGTTATTATCCATCTCTTCCCCCCATGTGAAGCATACCTAGCAGGTCCCCAAACATCAGTGTGAACTAGATATAATACTTTCTCTCTCCTAAATGTGGTTGCCTTTGGAAATGGAAGTCTATGAATCTTCCCTTGGGCACATCAACTACAATCATCAAAGGTCTCATCATCTTCAAAAGTAATACCCTCCACTATTCCCTTTTTCTTCATTTTCTTTAATCTATCTAGATGCACATGCCCCAACCTTTTATGCCAAAGCATCATCTCACTTGCACACGAGTAGAGAACACTCTTTTCATTGCAAAGTACAATTCTGAACATTCCTTGACTGCCCTTCTCAGCTATGAAATAAACCTCATTATCAAAGCTTGCTGTGAAGATTCCTTTCCTAGTTCCTGTTTCAAACTCCTTTTCATCTAGGATAGCTGTTGAGACTAGGTTCTTGCTAAGTTGTGGAATGTAAAGAACGTCTGAGAGTGTTACAATTGAGACCTTTCCATCAACTAGAACCTTCAAGTCAACAGTTCCAACAAGACTTGTGGTTTCTACCCTACCATCTCCGTACTCTATCTCAACTATTGGGATCTTTCTCAGTTTAGTGAACCACCGCTTATCTTTGCACATATGCATTGAAGCCCCTGAGTCTATGATCCACCCATCCTCGGGTGGATCCCTCTTACCTCCGAAAGCACACTTTTGTCTCCATGGAATGTCGACATGCTTTTCAGTGTTTTTCGGATTAAGGAGAAGCTCCTCAAGCTCCTCTTCAGGTTCAGTTTTTTCTTCCACTTCCTCGTCAAGAACTTGAGTCAGAAAAGTCTTTTTCTTTCCTCCGTCCTTTGAGGTTCCTTGACCATCTTTCAGTCGAAGATCTGCAAGTCTGACACAATCTGCCATATAGTGTCCCGGTTTCTTGAAGAAGTGACATAATCCTCCTCGAGAAGTTCCTCTCCCCTGTCTATCAAATCTGCCACCTCCTTGTCCTGTTCCACCAAAGTTTTGATAGGGATCTTTCCCTCTCTCCTCATCACACTTCCGCCAATCAGCTCCTGCAGACAATGCTTGAACACTTGGACTCCCTCTCCTAAGCTCTATGGTGCCTTCTTTCACTAAAATCATTCCCACAGTGTCATCCCAATTCCAATTGCTATCTCCTATGTCCTGCAATCGGTTAATGATATTCTCATACTCTTCAGGTAGTTTCACCATTAATGTGTTCACTCTTTTTCTCTCAGACCATGAGTTGCCTGCACTCTCTAACTCTCCAAACAATGCTCCTAAATTATTGCAATAATTATCCATACTTCCTCCCTTATAAATATAAGCTGCAATCTTATTTTCGGCCAACTGTTGCTGCTGCAATGATCCCATCTTATATTTATTAACTAGTGATATCCAAATCTGAGATGAAGATTTGACATGCATAAGGGGAATGACAATGCCCTTTGCTACACTTTTAAGAATTAAGAGCTTAGCAACCTTGTCTTTGAATTTCCACTTTTCATATTCTGATCTTTCGGTCTGAACCCTTGTCGTTGTTATTGGTGGTGCTGCTGCTGGTATCGCCTTCGGCAATGGTGTTACTTGAGTTGCAACTCTTTCTTTTTCTCCTTCCATGACAATCTCTTCTCCTTACTCATCTTCATCCTCGGTGATGGTGGCAGCTGTTCTACCAACTGTAGAGGCGGAGGTGCCAGAAAAACGTGTCTCTCCAAACCCAGGTGGAGGTGGGCATCGAATTTGTCCAGACACTATGCCCCATAGATGTTTGTCAAATAGTTCTCCCTCTATCATCATTTCTCAATAAAGAAAGTTTGATCCATCAAATATGGGCACCCTAGAAGGTGGGCCCATAACCTGAAATTCTGTGGTCTCCATTGACCCACAGAATGAGCAGCCTATGTAAAGCCTCTATGATAATATTTGCCCCTTCTACTTTCCCGCTGAATAAGCGCCGCCCAGGCACACAAATATTCTGACCACTCTCACCCTTGTGAGGACAAGACTCCCCTGAGTCAAACGCAAAAAGAATCACTGAATTTGCTCACCCGAGCAATAAGTTATGGCTGGTCAAAGATGACCTTTATAGTTACAAGCTCTCTTAGAGAGAGAGGTACCTAAATATTACTAAGTCTCGGTCTGCCTACTCACGACTACCTACTATTAAACCCTAGTCCAATAGGAACACTATAAAGTACAAGAAGGTACAATAGGCGATGTACTTATTGTACAACCATTGTACGACAAGGTCTACAAGGTGACACCTGTCATATCGGAAGCAATGGTTCCTCCTCCCATCTTTTCCGGTATCAAATAATGTGGCGCCACGTGGCACCGCGTGACGCTATACCCGTATGCCGCCAAAAAGCTCACTTCGCGTGGCGGCTATAATGCCGGCCCTTCGATCAAAACATATTTTACACGGTTCATATTCGCGTACATGCAGAAAATTGCTCTTTTTGGTTAGTTTGCTGTTAATTAGCTGTTTCGTTAATGTTTATATATTTATGAAACCCGTCACGTGTATCGTTTCGTAATGCCTTAATGGTTAAGGCGTTAGGGTATAAAGAATCTAGAGGTCATAGGTTCAAATCTAGACCTAGGCATCATTTTAGCCAAAATACCCTTAACTGCAAAAATTGCCACTTTCTAAATATGGCAGCAGTCATGGCGCGCTTTTGATCCTTACTCTCTTTCTTTAAAACAAAACTAAAATAGTGAAGTGAACTATTAATTACCTCTTTTCAACAATAACCTTGACTCAGTTACAAGAGACAATGAGAAAGAGGAATGCAAATAAGATTAAGAAAGAGGGGGGCTTAAGAGGTGTCACAAAATAAAACATCACAAGCTGAAATCCACAAACGTCAAATCAAATTCCATGAGTTATTTTTCTCGAAAATTAAGCATGCTCAAAACCCACGTATCATCTTTTAGAGGGCTAGAACGCCTATCACACCATTCACTACCCACACCTTTCATAGATTCTTAACAACTCAGTTTGTAACCACAATCACGATGTTGGTTAAGAAAGATCTGGTAATACGGAGGAGGGAGATGGCCAAATAGTCTGAGGTCAAAACTGAAAGCAACGAGTCACACTGAGACGTGGACTCTTACTGCTTTTTGCTTTTAGTCTGCAAGAACAAACAGAGAAAGAGAGACAGAGAAAGAGAGACATAGAGACAAACAAGTTTAGAAATTGAACTAACATTTGTGGACCTTTTGAAACTTCTGTGAAAGAAAAAGACGTCTCCGTCATTTTAATGAGGAGCGTTGCCCCGTGAAATACATAGTGCACAACACTGATCAAAAATCAACAACAAACAAATGCACAGGCATCGCAGAACTCAACAAGGTTAGAAATTGAACTAACATTTGTAGACTTTTTGAAACTTCTATGAAAGAAAAAGACATCTCCGTCATTTTAATGAGGAGCGTTGCCCCGTGATACGCATAGTGCACAACACAGATCAAAAATCAACAACAAACAAATGCACATGCATCGCAGAACTCAACAAAACCAAAACCGCGTCCGTCACGAATATGACGTCCGTCACGGAGATAGGCGCAAAAGCTTACCAATGGAGATGTGCACATTGTAGGCGAGAAGTTGTGGATAGAGAATGCTCTAAACAGGTTGGGTGGGTCTAAATAAGGAAACTACACCCAAGCAAAGACAAAAGACTCACCATCATCAACACCAAGTCGATCCCTGCAGCAGATTGACATCAATAGAAAAGCAAATTTAAAACATTTGTGCTTATGAGATATCACCAAAGGCGATCATCAACTAAAAAAAGTGAAGAACAATGCATTATTAGAAGGGAAAACAAGGCAAGGAGAACGAACTTACAAAAAAAGGTCGGTCATCAAGTGACAAACAATAAACAGCGGCTCCACCAACAAGAAGAGGGTCACTCTCCTCTATTATTCTTCATCCACTAGTTGATTCCCGCGGGGAATCATAACCCTCAAACATATCAGAATCTGAAAACTTAAAACAACACAAAGAGCAAATTCAAATAAGCCAATGGCTCGAGAAACAATTTAAAAACTTGATATTGTTGAACGTAACAAGAGGGCGGAAAACAAAAGAGACATCTGATGAAAAGAACTTTTGGTAAATCGAAAAGATAGGAAGACGAGAAGAAATCAAATCGAAAATTTAGAGATGTTTCAAAGTTTATAAATTAACACATGGAATGGAGATTATAAAACCTTTCAGATGCGGAAGCGTGGAAACTCACTGGTAAGCGCCACAGGGAAACATAAAGGCATAGAGGCATGACAGACATTCAAATTAGAGGTAGCGACGAGGCCACAACCATCAGTCATATAAAATAAACTCATGGTTTCGACCAAGGTGGAGAAGATAACACCGTCTTTTTCCAAAATAAAAGTCAACATGTCACTCAATTAGTGAAAACAGGTGGTAAAAGATATTCAGCTGAGACGGGAAAAAATTGAAACAAGTGGAGTACGGAGTTCAATGAAGAGCTAGTAAAGGGAAACAAACTGCGACCTACTCACAATAGTTTGAACAACAAAGATCAGATGATCATCAGCAACAACGTGAGCAAAACCGAAAAAAAACACTCAACAAAATTATTTCACCGAATGGAGGAAGCAACGATCGGTTCCTTAGTATGTCAGAATCCTCTCCAATCTAAGGAATACCCTAGGGCTCCAACGTATGCTACAGGTGTTTGACCTACATCCGGAGGACGTGATAGATTCTCAAAAGTAGAGAAGAAAGATTCGTCCACAAACGAAAAAAACGCATTAGGAGAAAAAACAAAACCAGTAAGTTTCCTCACACTGAAATGCAAAAATCAAGAGGACCAAAACAATGGAGGTCACTAGAGTCCAAAATATAAGTAATTCATACACCATTAGAAAGATTCATGTGAAAGTGGGACGAATGGAAACTTACCATTCCTCTAAATAAGCGGTGAGAGAATAGCAAGTCGGCCAAAGGCCAAGTCCACAATTAGGCCGTCAAAGAAAAGAAGTCCACTATTAGAAGGAGATTCAGCTGTCACCAGTCAGAAATCAGCCAAACAGAAAGGAGAAGAGGGGAAATTGAGGCTTAGTCACAGAAGGGATCAAAAGGATGATAAGGAGAATCAAGATAATGATAAGGAGAATCAGAAGGATCAAGAATCAAGTTATAAGAACGAAAAACATAAATTCTCAAATCCAATTGAGGGTAAAAGCTTAGAAAACTCCTCAAAAAATCTCACAAAGTCTGGGAAATAAGCAGCATAGAAAGAGTAAGTATCAAGTAAAAGGAGAAATCTCAAAGACTCACCAGAAATCCGAGATTTTGAGTAAGTATCTAGAAAAAGGAGAAATCTCAAAGACTCACCAAAAATCCGAGATTCAGAGGACACTGGGAGCGCAGTAGAAGCCACAAGTCAGAAAGTGGAGTTGTCAAAGAATGAAAGAAAAAAGTTGAATCCATTCAATCACATAAGGCACATGGCTATACGCCAATAGTCCCTCTAAGAAGTTGGCCACGGAGAAAAATCTTCGTGTAACTAGTTAGTAGGCGAGGTCTCGTTCGTTAACGGAATTAACCAGACAAATCACGCCACCAAAAATTAAAAAAATTCAAAAAAAATAAATCCAGTCACTGACATAAGGCAATGCAAAGAATTTAAATATGATTGTAGGACGACAAGTGGAGAGTTTTGGAACAGTCCAAAGACAAGTGTATCTTACCTTTGAGTGACAGACGCCGAAACCGAATATCCACATCAAAAAAGTGCGGGAAGTGCCGAAGTAAAGCCGGTCACACCTATGAAAGTGAAGACAGAGCAAAAAGCAAAGGTGATTAGAAAGGAGGAATTAAGTAATTTTGAAACCTAAAATCACAATCCAATATCCAAACTGAAATCAAAAACAAAAAACTAAAACTACTAGAGGGAGGTAAGTGCTCAAACATGTCCAGAAGAGAAAAGCTCAAGAAATGAGCTGCACAAGAAGTGAGCTGTCAAAGGAAGGAGAACACAAAACTTAAACAAAGACACCTTCCACTATATAATTGAGGATAGGAAAAGAACCATACTTTTTTCTGAAAACAAGTGGGAGACATCATAATTTCTCCCAGAATTGTAGTCCCGAGATTAATGCCATAGCAGAAGTCGTGGTCTGGAAGAAGAAAAAGACGACTCCTCCACAGATTAGGGTTCGGAGGGGAAGCCATGAGGCGAGTTACAAGGAGGGAATCCAAGGAGGACAAGGAGGACGAACTTGGCAGGGAACTGAACTGCAAGAAAAAGAGAGCCTAAGTTTGAACTCCGAGCCTAAGTTTGAACTCCGAACGGCAGGCGGTAGACTATGGCAGCCTGAGAGAAATTGGAAAAGGAGAAGGGGACTGAGAAGGAAATTCTAAGGAAAATTTTCAGAGGAGAGGAGTACAAGAACATTACAACGTCTCTACCTATATGGAGACGACAGGGGTCCAACTAAAAGTACAATAGGTACAATTTGTGAAAAACGGCGACGGCACAAAGCGACAAAGGACTACATTGAAAACTGCCGAAATGACATCTGCACTGCCAAATTTGAAATCGGACGGCGCAAAAATGGATTGATTCGTGAAGGAGTACACCGTGAATCGCTATTAGCGTGTTGGTCGCTAATTGAGGTACCCTGTTTTTTTGGGCAAATTCTCAAATAGAATTAGACATTCTAAATATTCCTACACGTTAATTAATAGTTCACTCTCTATTTTAGTTTTGCTTTAAAGAAAGAGAGTGAGGATCAAAGGCGCGCCATGGCTGCCGCCATATTTAGAAAGTGGCAGATTTTATGGTAGAGGATATTTTACCAAAAGAATGCCTAGGTCTAGATTTGAAGCTACGACCTCTAGATTTTCTCTAGCCGAGGGCCTTAACCATTAAGGCGCTACGAAACGATACACGTGCTGGGCTTTGTAAGAATATAAACATTAACGCGACAGCTAATTAACAGCAGACTAACGAAAAGGAGCAATTCATGCATGTACGCAAATTTGAACCATGTAAAATATGTTTTGATCGGACGGCAGGCATTATAGCCGCCATGCAAAGTGAGCTTTTAGCGTCATTTGGAGATAGCGTCACGCGGTGCCACGTGGCGCCACATTATTTGATACCGGAGAAGATGGGAGGAGGAACCATGGCTCTCGATTTCACAGGTGTCACCTTGTAGACCATGTCGGACAATGGCCGTACAATAAGTACATCTCCTATTATACCTTCTTGTACTATATAGTGTTCCTATTGGACTAGGGTTTAGCAGTAGGTAGTCGTGATTAGGCAGAGCAAGACTTAGTGAGATTTAGGTACCTCTCTCTAAGAGAGCTTGTAACTATAAAGGTCATCTTTGACCAGCCATAACTTACTGCTCAGAGGAGCAAATTCAGTGATTCTTTTTGTGTTTGACTCAAGGGAGTCTTGTCCTCACAGGGGTGAGGGTGGTCAGAATATTTGTGTGCCTGGGCGGCACTTATTCAGTGGGAAAGTGGAAGGGGCAAATATTATCCTAGAGGCTTTACATAGGCTGCTCATTCTGTGGGTCAATGGAGACCACAGAATTTCAGGTTATGGGCCCACCCTTTTGGGTACCCATATTTGATGGATCAGACTTTTTTTATTGGGAAATGATGATGGAGGGAGAACTATTTGAGAAGCATCTATGGGGCATAGTGTCTGGACAAATTCGATGCCCACCTCCACCTGGGTTTGGAGAGGAACACGTTTTTCTGGCACCTCCGCCTCTACAGTTGGTAGAACAACTGCCACCATCTCCGAGGATGAAGATGAGGAAGGAGAAGAGATTGTCATGGAAGGATAAAAGGAAGAAGTTGCAACTTAAGTGACACCATTGCCGAAGGCGATACCGGCAGCAGCACCACCAAAAAGGACGACAATGGTTCAGACCGAAAGATCAAAGTATGAAAAGTGGAACTACAAAGACAAGGTTGCTAAGCTCTTAATTCTTAAAAGTGTAGCAAAGGGCATTGCCATTCCCCTTATGCATGTCAAATCTTCATCTCAGATTTGGATATCACTAGTTAACAAATATAAGAGTGGATCATTGCAGCAACAACAGTTGGCCGAAAATAAGATTGCAGCTTATACTTATAAAGGAGGAAGTATGAATAATTATTGCAATGATTTAGGAGCATTATTTGGAGAGTTAGAGAGTGCAGGTAACTCATGGTCCGAGAGACAAAGAGTAAACACATTAATGATGAAACTACTTGAAGAGTATGAGAATATCATTAACCGATTGCAGGATATAAGAGATAGCAATTCGAATTAGGATGACACAGTGGGAATGATTTTAGTGAAAGAAAGAACCATAGAGCTTAGGAGAGGGAGTCCAAGTGTTCAAACATTGTCTGCAGGAGCTGATTGGCGGAAGCGTGATGAAGAGAGAGGGAAAGATCCCTATCGAAACTTTGGTGGAAGAGGACAAGGAGGTGGCAGATTTTATAGACATAGGAGAGGAACTTCTCGAGGAGGATTATGTCACTTCTGTAAGAAACTTGGACACTATATGGCATATTGTGTCAAACTTGCAGATCTTCGACTGAAAGATGGTCAAGGAACCTCAAGGGATGGAGGAAAGAAAAAGGCTTTCTTGACCCTAGTTCATGATGAGGAAGTGGAAGGAAAAATTGAACCAGAAGAGGAGCTTGAGGAGCTTCTTCTTGATCCGAAAAACACTGAAAACATGTTGACATTCCACGGAGACAAAAGTGTGCTTTCGGAGGTAAGAGGGATCCACCCGAGGATGGGTGGATCATATACTCAGGGGCTTCAATGCATATGTGCAAATATAAGCGGTGGTTTACTAAACTGAGAAAGATCCCAACAGTTGAGATAAAGTACGGAGATGGTAGAGTAGAGACCACAACGCTTGTTGGAACTCCTGAGTTGAAGGTTCTAGTTGATGGAAAGGCCTCAATTGTAACACTCTCAGATGTTCTTTACATTCCACATCTTAGCAATAACCTAGTCTCAACAGCTGTCCTAGATGAAAAGGAGTTTGAAACACGAACTAGGAAAGGAATCTTCACAGCAAGCTTTGATAATGAGGTTTATTTCATAGCTGAAAAGGGCAGTCAAGGAATGTTCAAAATTGTTCTTTGTAATAAAAAGAGTGTTCTCTACTCGTGTGCAAGTGAGATGATGCTTTGGCATAAAAGGTTGGGGCATGTGCATCTAGATAGATTAAAGAAAATGAAGAAAAAAAGAATTGTGGAGGGTATTACTTTTGAGGATGATGAGACCTTTGATGAGTGTAGTGGATGTGCCCAAGAGAAGATTCATATAATTCCGTTTCCAAAAGCAACCATATTTAGGAGAGAGAAAATATTAGATCTAGTTCACACTGATGTTTGGGGACTTGCTAGGTATGCTTCACATGGGGGGAAGAGATGGATGTTAACCATCACAGATGATTGGTCTAGATACACGAAGGTATACTTTCTCAAACATAAGTCAGAGGTATTAAGATGTTTCAAAGAGTATAAAGTATGGAGTGAAAGCTACATGAAACCTCAATAAAAGAGATAAGAAGTGATAATGGGAAAGAATACACCTCAAGGGAATTTGAAGAATATCTTAAAGAAGAAGGAATTCATCATGAGAAAACAATTCCCTATAATCCGGAACAAAATGGAGTAGCAGAAAAAGTGAATAGAATTTAGAAGATATATCCAGAAGTATGTTAAGTGACAAGAGGATAGGGCTGCAGTTTTGGGCTGAGTCTATGAACTATGCCAACTTCATCAAAAATAGAGTCCTAACTTCAGCAAATAAATAGGAAACTCCGTATGAGAGGTGGACAGGAAGAAAGCCTGATTTGTCTAGTTTGAGTGTTCGGAAGTCAAGTTTATAGTTTAGATTCCGATAAGACTAAATGGAAGTTAGAGGGAAGAGGGAAACCAGGATATCTTGTAGGATATGATGAGAGCACAAAAGGATACCGAGTGAACGACTTGAAAAAGAGAGATATAATTCTGGAAAAACACATAGTGGTGATGAATGAAGAGAAGTCCATTGATCCATTCAAATATAATAAGGAAGTCAAAATCAGATTTGAAACGGATCCGTTTTTTGACTTTGACTTTGAAGAAAAGGAAGATGGAGAAAAAGAAAAATCTGCAGATCTACCAAAGGAGAAGAAGGAAAGGACAACATCCGAGGCAACGCCACAATACGAAGTGGAAACTGATGAGGAACTTGATGAGACACCGGAATCGGAAGATAGGGAAGCTGCAAATCTTCCTAACTGAAACCCAAGGATGCCTTCCATATCGGCGTCTGATTTTGAAGGGGGGAGAAGAAGTAGTAAACGACTTCAAAAAAGACAAGTAAATAACCAACTCACAAAGATGTCTCACCCAGATGAACCTCAGACATACTTAGAGGCAATAAACACCCCAGAAAGTAGCCGGTGGACACAGCTATAAATGAAGAAATGGCCTCTATCATGGAAGCCAATACATGGGAGTTGGTAGATTGTCCACCGGACCGAAAACCGATCGGATGTAAGTGGGTTCATAAACTTAAATTAAAACCCAATAATACCATTGAGAGGTACAAAGCTAGGTTAGTTGCAAAAGGTTATACTTAGAAACAGGGGATAGACTACGAAGAAAATTTTGCACCTGTTGTCATATTTCCTTCTGTTATAATCCTTTTAAGTATAGCCGCAGCAGAGGATATGGAAATACACCAGATGGATATTTAAACGGCCTTTTTGCATGGAGAGTTGGTAAAAGAAATTTACATGAGGCAACCAGAAGGATTCGTGGAAAGTGGGGAAGAAAGCAAGGTTTATAAACTGATAAAATCACTCTATGGGCTTAAGCAAGCCCCGCGACAATGGAATATAAAGCTAGACGAATTTCTGACCGGTTTGGAGTATATCTAAATAAGTTCAGATCACTCTATATATTTATTTGAGGATGAGAATAGAGTGATATTTATTTCTATATATGTGGATGATTTGTTGGTCTTAAGCAAGTCCTTAGATAAAATTAACAAACAAAAACGGGATCTTAGAAGCAGTTTTGATATGAAAGATCTCGGCGAAGCAAAGTATATTTTGGGAATTCAGATGGAGAGAGATAGAGGGAATAGAATAATAAGACTCACTCAAAAAAAAAGCAATCGGTAATATGCTAGAAAAAATTCAGATGGAAAAGGCAAACGGATGTACTACTCCTATGGATTTGAAGAAAGTGTTTGAGGGGAGTGAAGAGAGAGAAATATTGAACATTAATGATGAGATGGATGAGATAGAAAGAAAATTTTTGGAAAATATTCCTTATCGGCAGATTCTAGGCAGTTTAATTTATTTTATGAACTGTACCCGTCCGGAAATAGCTGCAGCTGTAGGTGTCCTTAGTAGAAGTCTAAATGAACCAAGAAAGAGAGACTGGGAGGCTGCCAAAAGGGTGATGAGGTATCTAGTGGGGAAAAGGGAATTATGGTTGCATTTGGGAGGGGAACACACTGACATCACCACCTAGAGTGATGTCAGTTATAGAGATGTGCCTTTAAGGCGGTGTATGACTGGATATGTGTTGCAAATTAGATCCGGTGCATGTTGCTCGAGTAGCAAGCAACAAAATGTAGTTGCTCAGTCCACTATAGAGGCTGAATATATGGCTTCCTGTGCTGCCACCAAAGAATTAATGTGGGTTAAATCTTTTCTTGAAGAACTCGGGTTCATGAAGTCTGAAACTCAAAATGTTTTTTGTGATAATCAAGTTGCTATCTCTATTACAGCTAATCCGAAACATCACTTCAAAGCTAAGCATATGGATATTAGACTAAACTTTGTCAGAGAGAAGGTAGAAAATAAAATTATTAAACTGGTTCATAAAACTGATAGAGAAATGATTGCAGACATGATGACAAAAGCAGTGCCTTCCCCTAAGTTGATTTATTGCAGAGAAAACTGTGGATTAAAATTGAAAAGTGACTAGGAATTAAGGGGAGTGTTGAAAAGAGGTAATTAACAGTTCACTTCCCTATTTAGTTTTGTTTTAAAGAAAGAGAGTAAGGATCAAAGGCGCGCCATGGCTGCCGCCATATTTAGAAAGTGGCAGTTTTTGCAGTTAAGTGTATTTTGGCTAAAATGATGCCTAGGTCTAGGTTTGAACCCGTGACCTCTAGATTCTTTGTAGCCTGACGCCTTAACCATTAAGGCGTTACGAAACGATACACGTGACGGGTTTCATAAATATATAAACATTAACGAAACAGCTAATTAACAGCAGACTAACCAAAAGGAGCAATTTCTGCATGTACGCGAATCTGAACCGTGTAAAATATGTTTTGATCGGACGGCCGGCATTATAGCCGCCACGCGAAGTGAGCTTTTTGGCGGCATACGGATATAGCGTCACGCGGTGCCACGTGGCGCCACATTATTTGATACCGGAGAAGATGGGAGGAGGAACCATGGCTTCCGATATGACAGGTGTCACCTTGTAGACCTTGTCGTACAATGGTTGTACAATAAGTACATCGCTCATTGTACTTTCTTGTACTTTATAGTGTTTCTATTGGACTAGGGTTTAATAGTAGGTAGTCGTGAGTAGGGAGACCGAGACTTAGTAATATTTAGGTACCTCTCTCTCTAAGAGAGCTTGTAACTATAAAGGTCATCTTTGACCAGCCATAACTTACTGCTCGGGTGAGCAAATTCAGTGATTCTTTTTGCGTTTGACTCAGGGGAGTCTTGTCCTCACAAGGGTGAGAGTGGTCTGAATATTTGTGTGCCTGGGAGGCGCTTATTCAACGGGAAAGTAGAAGGGGCAAATATTATCCTAGAGGCTTTACATAGGCTGCTCATTCTGTGGGTCAATGGAGACCACAGAATTTCAGGTTATGGGCCCACCCTCTAGGGTGCCCATATTTGATGGATCAGTACTTTCTTTATTGGGAAATGATGATTTACGCCTTAACCATTAAGGCGTTACGAAACGATACACGTGACGGGTTTCATAAATATATAAACATTAACGAAACAGCTAATTAACAGCAGACTAACCAAAAGGAGCAATTTCTGCATGTACGCGAATCTGAACCGTGTAAAATATGTTTTGATCGGACAGTCGGCATTATAGCCGCCACGCGAAGTGAGCCTTTTGGCGGCATAACGGATATAGCGTCACGGGGTGCCACGTGGCGCCACATTATTTGATACCGGAGAAGATGGGAGGAGGAACCATGGCTTCCGATATGACAGGTGTCACCTTGTAGACCTTGTCGTACAATGGTTGTACAATAAGTACATCGCTCATTGTACTTTCTTGTACTTTATAGTGTTTCTATTGGACTAGGGTTTAATAGTAGGTAGTCGTGAGTAGGGAGACCGAGACTTAGTAATATTTAGGTACCTCTCTCTCTAAGAGAGCTTGTAACTATAAAGGTCATCTTTGACCAGCCATACCTTACTGCTCGGGTGAGCAAATTCAGTGATTCTTTTTGCGTTTGACTCAGGGGAGTCTTGTCCTCACAAGGGTGAGAGTGGTCAGAATATTTGTGTTCCTGGGCGGCGCTTATTCAGCGGGAAAGTAGAAGGGGCAAATATTATCTTAGAGGCTTTACATACGCTGCTCATTCTGTGGGTCAATGGAGACCACAAAATTTCAGGTTATGGGCCCACCACGCTTCCGCTGCAGCCTATGTAAAGACTCTAGGATAATATTTGCCCCTTCTACTTTCCCGCTGAATAAGCGCCGCCCTGGCACACAAATATTCAGACCACTCTCACCCTTGTGAGGACAGACTCCCCTGAGTCAAACGCAAAAAGAATCACTGAATTTGCTCACCCGAGCAGTAAGTTATGGCTGGTCAAAGATGACCTTTATAGTTACAAGCTCTCTTAGAGAGAGAGGTACCTAAATATTACTAAGTCTCGGTCTGCCTACTCACGACTACCTACTATTAAACCCTAGTCCAATAGGAACACTATAAAGTACAAGAAGGTACAATGGGCGATGTACTTATTGTACAACCATTGTACAACAAGGTCTACAAGGTGAGACCTGTCATATCGGAAGCCATGGTTCCTCCTCCCATCTTCTCCGGTATCAAATAATGTGGCGCCACGTGGCACCGCGTGACGCTATATCCGTATGCCGCCAAAAAGCTCACTTCGCGTGGCGGCTATAATGCCGGCCGTCCGATCAAAACATATTTTACACGGTTCAGATTCGCGTACATGCAGAAATTGCTCCTTTTGGTTAGTCTGCTGTTAATTAGCTGTTTCGTTAGTATTTATATATTTATGAAACCCATTGTGGATCATTTCATAACGCCTTAATGGTTAAGGCGTTAGGCTATTAAGAATCTAGAGGTCTCAAGTTCAGATCTAGACCTAGGCATCATTTTAGCCAAAATACCCTTAACTGCAAAAACTGCCACTTTCTAAATATGGCGGCAGCCATGGCGCGCCTTTGATCCTCACTCTCTTTCTTTGAAGCAAAAGTAAAATAGGGAAGTAAACTATTAATTACCTCTTTTCAACACTCCCCTTAATTCCTAGTCACTTTTCAATTTTAATCCACAGTTTTCTCTGCAATAAATCAACTTAGGGGAAGGCACTGGTTTTGTCATCATGTCTGCAATCATTTCTCTATCAGTTTTATGAACCAGTTTAATAATTTTATTTTCTACCTTCTCTCTGACAAAGCTTAGTCTAATATCCATATGCTTGGCTTTGAAGTGATGTTTCGGATTAGCTGCAATAGAGATAGCAGCTTGATTATCACAAAAAACATTTTGAGTTCTAGACTTCATGAACCCAAGTTCTTCAAGAAGAGATTTAACCCACATTATTTCTTTGGTGGCAGCACAAGAAGCCATGTATTCATCCTCCATAGTGGACTGAGCAACTACTTTTTGTTGCTTGCTACTCCAACAACATGCACCGGATCGAATTTGCAACACATATCCAGTCGTACACCTTCTTAAAGGCACATCTCCATAACTGGCATCACTCCAAGTGGTGATGTGAGTGTGCTCCCCCCCCCAAATGCAACCATAATTCCCTTGTCCCCACCAGATACCTCATCACCCTTTTGGCAGCCTCCCTGTGTCTCTTTCTTGGTTCATTTAGATTTCTACTAAGGACACCTACAGCTGCAGCTATATCCGGACGGGTACAATTCATAAAATAAATTAAACTGCCTACAATTTGCCGATAAGGAATATTTTCCATAAATTTTCTTTATATCTCATCCATCTCATCATTAATGATAAATATTCCTCTCTCTTCACTTCCCTCAAACACTTTTTTCAAATCCATAGGAGTAGTACATCCGTTTGCTTTTTCCATCTGAAATTTTTCTAGCATATTACCGATTGCTTCTTTTTGAGTGAGTCTTATAATTCTATTCCCTCTATCTCTCTCCATCTGAATTCCCAAAATATACTTTGCTCCGCCGAGATCTTTTATTTCAAAAGTGCTTCTAAGATCCTGTTTTAGTTTGTTAATTTTATCTAAGGACTTGCTTAAGACCAACAAATCATTTACATATATAGCAATTAATATCACTCCATCCTCATCCTCAAATAAATATATAGAGTGATCTAAACTAATTCAGATATACCCCAAACCGGTCAGAAACTCGTCTAGCTTAATATTCCATTGTCGCGGGGCTTGCTTAAGCCCATAGAGTGATTTTATCAGTTTACAAACCTTGTTTTTTTCCTCACTTTCCACGAATCCTTCCGGTTGCCTGATGTAAATTTCTTCTTCCAACTCTCCGTGCAAAAAGGCCGTTTTAATATCCATCTGGTGGATTTCCATATCATTCGCTGCGGCTATACTTAAAAGGATTCTAACAGAAGGAAATTTGACTACAGGTGCAAAGGTTTCTTCGTAGTCTATCCGTTCTTTCTGAGTATAACCTTTTACAACTAACCTAGCTTTGTACCTCTCAATGGTATTATCGGGGTTTAATTTAAGTTTCAAAACCCACTTACATCCGATCGATTTTCGGTCCAGTGGACAATCTACCAACTCCCATGTATTGGCTTCCATGATAGAGGCCATTTCTTCATTTATAGTTGTGATCCACAGGCTACTTTCTGGGGTGTTTATGGCCTCTAAGTATGTCTGAGGTTCATTCGGGTGAGACATCTTTGTGAGTTGGTTATTTACTTGTCTTTCTTGAAGTCGTTTACTACTTCTTCTCCCCCTTCAAAATCGGAAGCTGGTATGGAAGGCATCCTTTGGTTTCGTTTAGGAAGATTTTCAGCTCCCCTATCTTCTAATTCCGGTGTCTCATCGAAATCCTCATCGGTTTCCACTTCGTATTGTGGCGTTGCCTCGGATGTTGTCCTTTCCTCCTCCTTTGGTAGATCTGCAGATTTTCCTTTTTGTCCATCTTCCATCTCTTCATATTCAAAGTCAAAGTCAAAAAACTGATCCGTTTCAAATCTGATTTTGACTTCCTTATTATATTTGAATGGATCAATGGACTTCTCTTCATTCATCACCACTATGTGTTTTACCAAAATTATATCTCTCTTTTTCAAGTCATACACTCGGTATCCTTTTATGCTCTCATCATATCCTACAAGATATCCAGGCTTCCCTCTCCCCTCTAACTTCCATTTAGTCTTATCGGAATCCAAACTGTAGACTTGACTTCCGTACACTCTCAAACTAGACAAATCAGGCTTTCTTCCCGTCCACCTCTCATACGGAGTTTCCTCCTTATTTGCTAAAGTTATGACTCTATTTTTGATGAAATTAACATAGTTCATAGACTTCGCCCAAAACTGCAACCCTATCCTCTTATCAATTAACATACTTCTGGACATATCTCCTAAAGTTGTATTCACTCTTTATGCTACTCCATTTTGTTACGGATTATAGGGAACAATTTTCTCATGATGAATTCCTCCTTCTTTAAGATATTCTTCAAATTCTCTGCAGGTGTATTATTTCCCATTATCACTTTTTATCTCTTTTATTGAGGTTTCATGTAGCTTTCACTCCATACTTTATACTCTTTGAAACATCTTAATACCTCTGACTTATGTTTGAGAAAGTATACCTTCGTGTATCGAGACCAATCATCTGTGATAGTTAACATCCATCTCTTCCCCCCATGTGAAGCATACCTAGCATGTCCCCAAACATCAGTGTGAACTATATCTAATACTTTCTCTCTCCTATATGTGGTTGCCTTTGGAAATGGAAGTCTATGAATCTTCCCTTGGGCACATACACTATAATCATCAAAGGTCTCATCATCTTCAAAAGTAATACCCTACACTATTCCCTTTTTCTTCATTTTCTTTAATCTATCTAGATGCACATGCCCCAACCTTTTATGCCAAAGCATCATCTCACTTGCACACGAGTATAGAACACTCTTTTCATTGCAAAGTACAATTCTAAACATTCCTTGAATGCCCTTCTCAGCTATGAAATAAACCTCATTATCAAAGCTTGCTGTGAAGATTCCTTTCCTAGTTCCTGTTTCAAACTCCTTTTCATCTAAGACAGCTGTTGAGACTAGGTTCTTGCTAAGCTGTGGAATGTAAAGAACGTCTGAGAGTGATACAATTGAGGCCTTTCCATCAACTAAAACCTTCAAGTCAACAGTTCCAACAAGACTTGTGGTTTCTACTCTACCATCTCCGTACTCTATCTCAACTGTTGGGATTTTTCTCAGTTTAGTGAACCACCGCTTATCTTTGCACATATGCATTGAAGCCCTTGAGTCTATGATCCATCCATCCTCGGGTGGATACCTTTTACCTCCAAAATCACACTTTTGTCTCCGTGGAATGTCGACATGCTTTTCAGTGTTTTTTAGATTAAGAAGAAGCTCCTCAAGCTCCTCTTCTGGTTCGGTTTTTTCTTCCACTTCCTCATCATAAACTTGAGTGAAGAAAGCCTTTCCTCCATCCCTTGAGGTTCCTTGACCATCTTTGAGTCGAAGATCTGCAAGTTTGACACAATCTGCCATATAGTATCCCGGTTTCTTGAAGAAGTGACATAATCCTCCTCGAGAAGCTCCTCTCCCTTGTCTATCAAATCTGCCACCTCCTTGTCCTCTTCCACCAAAGTTTCGATAGGGATCTTTCCCTCTCTCCTCATCACGCTTCCGCCAATCAGCTCCTGCATACAATGCTTGAACACTTGGACTCCCTCTCCTAAGCTCTATGGTGCTTTCTTTCACTAAAATCATTCCCACTGTGTCATCCCAATTCTTATTGCTATCTCCCATGTTTTGCAATCGGTTAATGATATTCTCATACTCTTCATGTAGTTTCATCATTAATGTGTTCACTCTTTGTCTCTCGGACCATGAGTTACCAGCACTCTCTTACTCTCCAAATAATGCTCCTAAATCATTGCAATAATTATTCATACTTGCTATTTTATAAGTATAAGTTGTAATCTTATTTCGGCCAACTGTTGTTGCTACAATGATCCACTCTTATATTTGTTAACTAGTGATATCCAAATCTGAGATGAAGATTTGACATGCATAAGTGGAATGGCAATGCCCTTTGGTACACTTTTAAGAATTAAGAGCTTAGCAACCTTGTCTTTGTAGTTCAACTTTTCATACTCTGATCTTTTGGTCTGAACCCTTGTCGCCGTGTTTCGTGGTGCTGCTGCCAGTATCGCCTTCGGCAATGGTGTCACTTGAGTTGCAACTCCTTCCTTTTCTCCTTCCATGACAATCTCTTCTCCTTCCTCATCTTCATCCTCGCTGATAGAGGCAGCTGTTTTGCCAACTGTAGAGGCGGAGGTGCCAGAAAAACGTGTCCCTCCAAACCCAGGTGGAGGTAGGCATCGAATTTGTCCAGACACTATGCCCCATAGATGCTTCTCAAATAGTTCTCCCTCCATCATCATTTCTCGATAAAGAAAGTCAGATCCATCAAATATGGGCACCCTAGAGGGTGGGCCCATAACCTGAAATTATGTGGTCTTCATTGACCCACAGAATGAGTAGCCTATGTAAAGCCTCTAGGATAATATTTGCCTTTTCTAATTTCCGCTGAATAAGCGCCGCCCAGGCAAAAAAGTATTTTGACCACTCTTACCCCTGTGAGGACAAGACTCCGCTGAGTCAAACGCAAAAAGAATCACTGAATTTGCTCACCTGAACAGTAATTTACCTGAACAGTAAGTTATGGCTGGTCAAAGATGACATTTATAGTTATAAGCTCTCTTAGAGAGAGAGGTACCTAAATTTTACTAAGTCTTGGTCTGCTTACTCACGACTACCTACTACTAAACCCTAGTCCAATAGGAACACTATATAGTACAAAAAGGTATAATTTACGATGTACTTATTGTATGACTATTGTACGACAAGGTCTACAAGGTGACACCTGTCAAATCAAAAGCCATGGTTCCTCCTCTCATCTTCTCCGGTATGAAATAATGTGACGCCACGTGGCACCGCGTGACGATATCTCCGTATGTCGCCAAAAGCTCACTACGCGTGGCGGCTATAATGTCGGCCGTCCGATCAAAACATATTTTACACGGTTCAGATTCGCGTACATGCAGAAATTGCTCCTTTTGGTTAGTCTGCTGTTAATTAGCTGTTTCGTTAATGTTTATATATTTATGAAACCCGTCACGTGTATCGTTTCGTAACTCCTTAATGGTTTAGGCGTCAGGCTACAAAGAATCTAGAGGTCACGGGTTCAAACCTAGACCTAGGCATCATTTTAGCCAAAATACACTTAACTGCAAAAACTGCCACTTTCTAAATATGGCGGCAGCCATGGCGCGCCTTTGATCCTTACTCTCTTTCTTTAAAACAAAACTAAATAGGGAAGTGAACTATTAATTACCTTTTTTCAACAGAGGTGTTCTATAAAATAGGATTCATGACTCTAATCTAGTGCCATCGTAAATAGTGTGGTGTACGGTCTGTCAGAGACGTACTTTTTTGTAATTTTTCAAGTAGAAAAGTACAGAAAAGACATTCACGCTGTCAAGGAGTCGCGCTAACATGCAATTGCGTAAATATTTTCCGGCATTCACGGATGTCAAAAAAACGCGACGGCGTACGATTTGAACATTTTCGTAGATGCACATATTGTAGTGTGGAGATATTCTGCACCGAAATTTTTTCCAAAGCAGTTTACAAATTAGAGTATACGAAAAATTAGAATAATGTTTTTTTTCCAAAAAAACCGACATTCCCAATTAGCGTAAATAACGCTAATTGTTTCATTACGCTATCTATTTCATTACGCTAATAGCGATTCACGGTGTACATGTAACTCCTATGACAAATTGTGACGTTTTTATTGGTCCGCGACGAAAATCAATCCGCGACGACATCAATCGGAAAAGGGTCACAAGAATTCAAAAGTATAGGTGTACGGGCGAGATTAACGTTCCATTTTTTGCAGGATTGTTTGCAGAGGACGAGGTCGCTAGCACGGAAGTACTACGATTACCAAACGCAACACCATTGGTCAAGTCAGTACGGCCAACTATTCGAGGACCACAAATGGTCCCCACGGGATTATATGTAATAGCCTATTCCCACCACCGGAAACAAAATCACTTCCGCAACAGGCGGGTATTCAAATAATGTACGGCTTTCCGAGCACCGACTTTGTTGTTCTTTGGAAGTTCCTGGAAAATTGTACAATAGAACTTCCTCACAATATTTGAAGATATTGAAGTCGGGTTAAGGTTGCGTCTTTCTTTGAAACTGCCCAACGTTAACCCCAAAAGTTGACGAAGCAAAAACAACGTCCGAACAGCTATTTAATTGTTTTCGCGCGAAAAAACTGTCCAACTTTGAACCACCGCCGTCGTCTTTCAAGCTTCAAACTGCAGGTTTGTTTTCGCGCCTATGTTTTATGACGTCGAAGCGTGTGACGTGTCACATGACACATTCAATCCGAGTTACGTTTCAAAAAATTTGTGTGAACAAGACCCGTTTTTTGATGAGTTCAAGGAAAATCATCGGAATGGGCAAAAAGTTACAAATGCTCCGGTGGGAATTGGCTATCAGACAAGACAAAAATCTATACGAGTCAGAAATCTTCCTGACTTGGAATCACCACACTTGTACGTGGGAAATTAACACTTACCATATCGAAAGTGTAGTTGCGAGAATGCGTCTTCAGAGAATCGAAGAGACATCGAGTGGATCGTACCACAAGTATCGCGCCGACCTCGAGTGGGAGTGTTGGTTTTTGCGATTTCGGGCGATACGTTTTGTACCTCATAATCGGGTCGATGTACATGTGTGACATCACAAACTCACACTTGCGAAATTGCAAAATCTGAAGGACAATTCCACGACAAAAATGTACCGAAAAGGACAAGAGAAAAGTGGACGTTTGCGGCTGAATAGTGACACGTGGCATCATGTGATAAGACCACACAAAATAGACATTTCAAAGCATTGCGAACAAACAAAGATATAAAATGCATCCAGGCATTAGAGATGTGTATCTCACACAATCATTTCATCATACAGAATTCAGACATGATATAAGTCCTTTGTATAGAGATAGATAAGATTAGTTCTTAGGAGGATAATTCATCTTTATTAGAATTAGAAAGTTCAATGAACAAATTGTACTTTGTGGATCATATTTTATTAATCAAATCAAAGTTGTATAAACCTGCCTCTCTCTAATCTACCTATCTATGCATTTTCCTTTCTATGATCTACTACCGTGGCTCTCTAAGGTCCACCTAGGTGTGTATGTTTGTGACGCGACTATCTCTAATCTACCTATCTATACATTTTCCCTTCTATGATCTACTACCGTGTCTCTCTAAGGTCCACCTAGCTGTGTATGTTTGTGACGCGACTACTTTAGCCTGAGGCCACGGGCTAATGTGATTGTCCCAAAAAAATATTTAGCTTGTTACGTTGTGCATCAAAAATGTTGTTTTAATGGTTCTGGTTTGTCGCAAAAAACCCGCATTGAAAATTCTAAAGATCATGCTGAAAGTTCGCAAGAATGTTTTATTTCTTACTTCATAAAGGCAAGTCCAAGTTTTATAGGTTTTAAGTGTTATTGTTTACAAAATGTAGGAATAGAAATCCGAGTAAAAATTATACTAAGAAAAAAAAAGTTAAATAAGTGGAATAACAGAAAAAATAATAAACAGGACAAATTTATTTACAATAAAAGGAACAATAGGAGTAATAAGAAAAATATGAACATTAAGAAAAGAAGAACTATTTGGAGAGCAAGTAAGATTTTGGGGTTTTGGACTATAATATATCGTACGCTTTCCTTGTCCTCCGATAAAAGCTTCTTCATTTCCTACAACAAAAACTGTTGAAGATGCTACTCAACCACTTCCAACTTAGCCTAGACTCAACATGGCTTTTGATAACGACTTCTATGTATAATCCTTTTATGCGCCTTAACTCATATTAGGTGAATTGATGTGCATTTACATTTCGGCTAAAGGTTTGTTTAAAACATAACCCATACATTGGAAAATGAATAAACCCCTTTCACATGTAATTGCCATGAATACCAAGTCAAATGTTTCACCGTGTATAACCTTATAGCCCATACTAATTGGAAGTCACTTTCGATGGGGTTGGGGCTGGTCGGATGGGTATGCCCGATGTCCCGGATTGCTAAAATTCAACCAGTTTAGTGGAAACATTTCATCGTCCATTGGTCAACTAACATCTCTCACATCTTTCTAAGGCACATGACCTTTTAAAAGGAACAATGCGTCCATTGGCCACAACAAGCAATCAATTCATAATCTTGAATTTTATCTTTCGAATAGGGATGGTAGGTAAGGAGACCTTTAGATTAAATAGTTAAGAATTCACCCGCAGATTTTTTTTTTGTTAAAAGCCTTGTAGCCCATACTAATGTGCCTTTGTTGGGGTAGGGGAGGGTTGAGGGGGGGGTGATGTTGCGTGTTATAGATATCTCGATAACAACAAGCTGAATGGAAAAATTCCATCTTCCATCTATAATCTTACATCTCTCACCAAATTGTAAGACAAACGACATAATTGTTTTTTCAAAGAAAGTTGGAATCTAGAGATTGCAATGAAAAACCAAATCAAAAATGTTTACCATATAATTATAACTGAAGTGTTGGGTTGAAAGCCCTAAGGTGAATTTACCAAGAAT
The DNA here is from genome assembly GCA_037447655.1 of Zygnema cylindricum. Taxonomy (NCBI): domain Eukaryota; kingdom Viridiplantae; phylum Streptophyta; class Zygnematophyceae; order Zygnematales; family Zygnemataceae; genus Zygnema; species Zygnema cylindricum. The sequence goes on along the minus strand of JBBHKE010002079.1, from coordinate 52 downwards.
TCACGGACTGCTTTTTTGGTTTATTTTCTAAGTAGCCTATGCTAACTTAGAG